>JAMKCH010002406.1:0-80031 GCA_023653785.1 Ophioderma brevispina
GCCATGAACGGAGTGTGGCAGTGCTTTCCATACTTTTTTTGATTATCAATGTATAAAGAACTTGTGTACCAAATTCACAATTTTTATCCCAGATTTGCGCACTCACCATAAGATCTGTGCACACATTCCCCACATCAGTTACCACAATGAACTGTGTAGGCGCGTTATAATATGTATGTCATGTTTGAGTATGTATGTGTGTTATGTGGTGTAATGTGTGTGTATGTATTTATGTATGTATGTATGTATGTATGTATGTAGTATTATGCGTGTATGTATGTATGTATGCTTATGGCGTGTATGTATGTACTGTATGTATGTATGCGTGTATGTATGTATGTATGTCTGCAGTATGCGTGTATGATGTATGTATGTAGGTATGTATGTAGTGTATGTATGTATGTATGTATGTATGTATGTATGTATGTTATGTACAAACCGAACTAAGCTGCTTCATGAACACCAAAAAAGAGTGTTTGAAAAAAAATTACAAAAAAAAATATTAAAATGTTTTATAACACATAATGATTCTCTATGTATTTTTTTTACAGGGAATCTAGCATATTCCCAAAATCACTATATCTAATGATAAAAAGTTCTCTGTGTCAGTGACGTCATCACTTTCAAGTTTAATAACTTAACTAAAAGTTTCACCCATACGCACCTTTTACATACTCACCTACCACTACATACGGGTCTACCCACATATGTACATACGGACCTATACTTAAGGGATGTCCCGATATGAAGGATATGGCCTTCAACCCCAAAACCCCATCTGTAAAGTTTCGCCGATATTGCAATCCGTTTGACTCGAGAGCTAAACGTGATTTTGTAGCCCTTTCGGGTACTGTTTAAAATTAATTTTTCTTTTTTTAAATTTTAAATCACTTAAAATAATGTCCTTTGGCTTTAAGGTGCTTGTTGCCGATCGTCTTTGGGACCCCCCTGATTTACCCGGAAGTAGTACAATTTTTGATATCCGATGAACGGCCTTATTTTTCTCATTGTCTTCCTGAAATTTCGCTTTCAAATCCATTCCCGTTCTCAAGATACTGACCAAAAACTGCCGTTTAGTGGTTAACCATTATTAGCACAATATTGAATAGGGTGTTGTACTATGCGTTATCGCGTCTAGCCATCAAACAGCAAGTTTTGTTTCCCACGGTGCTTGGCGGCCTGGTATACCAGTGTCAGGCTCTCCTACCAAGTAGATTCACGATACCCAAAAATCGTTACAGCACTTTAAGATTTCACAGGGTAAATGAGAAAAATAGTAGCTTCTTCAATACCAAAATTTGACCACTTCCGGTAAAATCTGAGGCTTCTGTAGACAGAGGCTATTAGCGATCGGTCCATAGACCTTAATTTAAAGGCGCTATTCCCAGGTTTTTCATGACGTAGCCCTTCCCCTGCAAATTATTGTAACACGTGTTCGTGTCCCAGTACAATACCCATTGAAAAATCAAAAACTGCACTTTTGGTTTTGGGGGTTTGCGTCTTTCGGGCATTCTATCTCAGCCCTTTCTGTACGCTTTTTTAAAGCCATGTTTAAATGAAAGAGCAGACCAGGCACAAAATGTATATTTCGAAAACTTTCAAAATGGTCTGACTTTGGTACAGATCGAAAAACATGCCGAGATACTTTTGGTGCCAGGTGTGTGTCTACTATATATAATCTATATATATATAATATATATATATATATATATATATATATTATATATATATATATTATATATTATATTATATATATATTATATATATATATTGCGAGGAATGGGTTGGATTCCTACAGGCTTGGATTCGTCATACGAAAATAAGTTATACAAATGAGAGAATATGTATGGACAAGCGGACGTAGCAGGAGTTCACTCAAATGTTTGGCAAAAAGCTGCCATTAATAGATATAAATATAAATGAAAATACTAAAAAAAATAGAAAATAAAAAAAAAACGAAAAGGTTTTAAAAGTACATTCATTACAATAAAAAAAAAATAACAAAACTAATTATCAAAACATACTAAATAATAAACAAAAATAAGTCGATCTCGGGCGTGTGAATTTTAGCCGCGTGGGGTTTTTTTTTTTAATAAACTCTTTGTTTTTAACGCCGTATTTTTTTTTGTAAACTCGCGGTGTGGGTAAAAACTATTCATGAGTTCCGAGTTGCTCGATTCGAGTTCGAGTTTGCTTTTAGGAGTTCGAGTTGAAAAGTTGCCTTTAGAGTTCGAGTGTTTTTAACTTTGATGTTAACTTACGAAAAATTGTACCCCGCATGTACGCCATGATTGGCTTTGTAATACGCATACCTCCGCCCGAAAAGAAATAACTAAAATAAGTTACTAAATTGTATTGTTGTGTACTTTTGGGGTACCATTGTTTACAAAGGGTAATTTTTAAAAAACTATTTGAATAGTTCGGTTCGAGTTGTTCGAGTTCAAGTGCTTTTTAGAGTTCGAGTTTGCTTAAGTTCGAGTTGCTTTTTAAGTTCGAGTTGACTTTCGAAACATTGTATCCCGCCACGATACGCCACAATGATTGGCTTGTATACGCTACATCCGCCCGAGGTTTCTTGTTACTGTATTGGGGGCGGTCCCCCTGAATCACAAAAGCGTTGCCTGAGTATGGGCGGCCCCGCTCTGTTCAATTTTGAGAATAGACAAAACCCGTCATCTATTCAAGCTATTATATGTAATTGCACAAATTATACGCCAAAAATATGCTCCCCGGGCACGAAGGGACTTCTTCGTATACAATTACGAATGAAGAGCGCGCTAAATTACTATCATTTGACTGAAGGGACGTATATTGTGATACAGCTCGGGGCGATTTTAGAAATTCTGCAATAGGTGTCCATGGACGTTCGAGAGGATTCTTTGACCTCAGGTGGTTCAAAATTATAGCCAATGATAGGAGAAAATCCGGTATGGTCTCGGCTATCGGAAGCTTAAAACAGAATTTGAAAAAGACTTTCCGTTGATGAATGTTGGTGTTGGGTTTTGCGTTAGAAACGTTGCGCCATGAGTCAATCCCGAAATTGGCGGTTGAAAAAGTACTCAAATATCGTAGACTATGCGCGATATAATCTGACTAGTGAGATATACTAATGTGTGTCGGTATACTTAGACATTCCTTGACACACAGTGTCATCTTTTCAAGGTGACCAGTCACATATAGTTAATTGACATAGCAAATATGATGGCTATATTTCGGCAGTTGAACCAAAATTTGAATTGGTCAATGCAATAGAAGTATTCGACCGCTGGCATAATTATATGCGCAGAACTGTGTTTTTGATCAGAAGGCCAAGGGGTCAGTAATTGATCCGCGGTTCCATGTCCGGTATGCGTGACAGCATAATGGTAGGCGGGTGTTCGTTGGTGTACACGTTGTATTATGTGGTGTAGTGGCGCTATCTTAAAATTTTCTTGTTTCATTTTTGGATTTTATTTATTTGATTTAGTTGCCTAACGGTTAATATTTGAAGATCTGTACATTCAGATTTATTTTATCTGGTATTGTAATCGAAAAATCTAGATAATAACGGATATATACAAGCGAACATAAGGTATATTTGAAGTTGTACTATTTATAATTGCCCAAAGCTGAACTGGAGCAAACCGTACAAGCGGCGGCGGCCAAGAAGTCCCAAATTTAGACGTCACAATTGGTGTAAACATGTAAACAACGAAAGCGTGACGAAAATTTTGTTTTTTTTGCCATACCTAACTCTATTGGGCCTGCATCGCATAGCCTCACCTGGGAGAAATGGTTTAGAAATAGAATTATATCTACCATACAAACATTCTTGCTACTTGCTATCACTTAAAACCATGTTTAAATTTACACGAGTTTTTAAATTGGTAGTGTTTGTTAAAGCTAAGCTATAGCAGCTTTGAATTGGGATTGGAGGAAACTTAGAGGACAATGAGCACATTTGTCCAAAACACACGCCCCCCTTTTTTGGTTGTTTTCCTATTGAAATCCTTATTAAGGGTGCGTGAGGACAATAAAAATAATCAAATTGAAATCTTTACTTTTTTGGGTATATTATATTTCATCTGGTAGATAAACAAATCTAAATAAAAAAGGGGGCATTGACTCTGTTTGAGCTATATAAGAGTTTAAATTAGAAAAGTTTTGGCAAAATTGATCAGTGTCGTTTTCATCCCTTAAAATAATAATAATAAAAAAACATCGTTTTGTTTTATTTTATGTTATTGAAGATATGCGAATATGCCCCGAAATTTATGTACACGGTGCATCAACAAAAACAGGGGGTAACCCACTTAATTCTCAAAACAAGACGCGAAATCGCGAAATAGACTAAAATGCATTTTTTTGCGCCTTACATGGCGTAAGTTTAGATTGCAGCTTATCCAGCTTGCATATTGACGCACAGAAACAAGCCCCAAAACCAGGCCAAAGTTGTGTCCGGGTTCGCCACAGAATGGGCTTCGACAGTAGATATCTATGAGGCTAACCCAAATAGCACGCATATATTGGCCCAACATGGTTCCCCATCGGTAAACTTGGCATCGGCATATGTGGGTGGCCTTTATTGGTCCTTTAGTGGCTCTCCAAGGGCAATAATGGTATTCCGTTGGTAATATTGGCATCGGTAACCACGGGCTATGCATATTGCGCCAATTATGGTTTCCCATTGGCAGCTGTGGCATCGGCATCGGTCATATCAGCACCCTTACTGGTCCAATACTGGTGAAGAATAATGACCCAAGACAAGCAGCCGATAGATTGCCCCATTATTGGGATAACATGGCCCATTATTGACTTAAAAGCAAGTTGAGTGCCTTAAAATAAGCAGGCCGAGAAAAACTATATAATACCAGTTTCATTAAAAAAATATTAAATATGTGAGTAGATCGAAAATTATCAATTATTAAAAATTTTTTAGTTTTTTTGAAAAAAAATCCATTAAAAATAATTTGTGTAAAAGCACATAGGGCCATCATTGGCAGAACATGGTTCAATATTGTTCAAATTGTAATAAAAATTGGATGATTCACGCCCAAATTTATTGGTCGAGTATGAGTTGCAAAAATATTGGGGCGAGACGCGTCGAGCCCAATATTTTTAAAAAAAAAAAAAAAAAAAAAAAAAAAAAAAAAAAATCATAAATTTTATCAATATCATGAGTAGGATCCCATATATCGCGATCGGCACATCAAAAAGCATGATAATGGCCAATATTGGGCCAATGAGCAAAATATAATTTATCAATATTGTAAGCCAATATAGAGCCAATACGGCCAAAATAAATAATGGTCCAGTATTGGACCACCTTTGTGCTATCGGGGTTAGGTTCTAATAAACGTTCCGCGTGTGGCGAGGGAGGGCGGGGGTTTGTGGCCACAAGCTGGGTATACATTACCCCTATTTAACTTTGCAGCAAAACGCGCTTACGACTTTTTTTTGGTATTTTGGGAAAGCTGATAAGACGTTTAAAATTCGCCACATCGTGAAAACCGAGCGAGCTGCAAAACGTTCATGTATTGATCATCTATCTATCCAGAGAGGACCAAAAATCACCGCGGGAACATTTTATTGTAGCAAACAATGCATGGACTACATTCATATGAAAACTCATACATGGGAAGTTGATGGGGATTGAAATGTGCGGAACCACTTTTTTTCATAAGAGTGACAATTCAATTGACCATAGATCAGAGGTTTCAAAGTTTCGTATTTTTTATTTTTTATTATTCGCTTATGTCGGTCTTAGGCCTACATGACCCACATATACTTTGTAGTTCCTGAACAAACTCTCATGGGGAAAGTTGTGTCTCGGTACGCGGTGGGGTCCAAGAACCCCCTACTTCGGCACTAACGGATTTTTTAGCTTGGGTACTTAACGTGTAAATAGGAATCATCTTAAAGGTATGTGACCCGAGGAGGACTTCGACAATTTTTAGCGCAAAAGGGTACCAAATATTTTCTTATTAAACTATATATGTGATACGCATGATTTTGGTAAGTAGGCATGAGATTACGGGGTAGGTAAGTAGTGGTTAGTTGAGTTTTATTCTTATACTCTCCCACACTCGGCATAACTCACCAAAACATATATGTTATAGTAGTTTGACCTCTTGACAATATATTGTTAATTATTACCGCCCTCCTACGAAAAATGCATGCAATCAAAATGGGCTGGCACAAGCTTGCAGGAAGATGCACAAGCTTGCACAAGTTTGCAGCAAGGCACATGCATACTTGACGAATGATTGAACAAGCATGACACAGGCCAATACATGCTTGCCGCTTTTGCCAGCATGAGGGCACATTCGCAGCATGTGCAAAATTGCAAGCATTTACCAAGTTTGCAAGCATGCGCGCACATTTGCAAGCACCACGATGTTGCCAAGCGTGCACATTCCAAGCAACCACACATTTTGCAAGCCATTTTTGACAAGCAGTATACATGTATGCTGCTTTCTGCAAGGCTTCTGCAAGCATTTTCCAAAACATGACAAGCTTGCTAAGTTTGGATTTGTTATAATTAATGCATGCAATGATGCTGGAATTGTTGTTTACCCTTGAAAGTAGAATTTCGAGAAAATGAAATTGCTTCTTATTATTCAAATTATACAATTATTATTAGATTCTTGTAAAACTTTCAGTTTTCTTAAACATATACTTTGAAACATGGCCTAGGTGATTAATAGTAAATGCTTCATATTCTTCGAATTAATTAAGCATCAAGTTGCCCCTAGTCCCACTCTAGACTATGACTTGTTTTTGAATATCTTGACTGCGGCTGCATGAGCTGAGCACAAAAAAAGCTTGAACCTGAAAGTTGCAAGACTACAACTTAGACTGGTATATGTGCATGATAACTTACAAGCTGTTACTGACTACTCACATCCACAAGCAAATTCGATGTAAATTCAGGCACAAAAAAAGCTGAGCTGTAAACATTCACGTATTCCCGTTTTCATACAAGCTCGCCTATGTGATTAACTACGGGCTGCATGTACCAGGTATCCTTTCCAGCCGGTTATGTATTTTCAATAGCTGTCGTATGATGTAGGGTACAGTTATACATCTGTGTGTAAGAGACTGCTTGCTAGCGTTTAGGATGATTTAGCCAATCAGAGACAGTCTTGGCTACTTTGAAGACGGTTGATGATTTTGCAGTGATTGCAAAAAATGGCACTGAAAATGACTGAGGTGAGCTGAAAGTTGTCCCAGCTAGTATGTAAACATGTACAACAAGGACAAAGCATTGAAGGATTTTTACATGTTAGCGGCAGGAAACTGGACACGGGTACTACAGACTGTTCGCAATGGTCGGGTCTCGAGGATCGAATGTCAATTTTCGACTCAGGACTCAGTCATGATGATATATGACAATCCATGCACGGTAATAACACCACAGCATAGTATTTTTTGCCAGGCATTGGGCCAAAGCTATTCGGAATCGTACTGTTTAACACCGAGTTAGGTGGGTATGAATTCAGTATTCGGCCACCACATTCTTCACATGCATGCATGTGTTCAAAACACATGAACAACTGATGCTGTTTTAATCGTTGTGCATGTTCATGATGTTGAGCTGCCGAATTCATTAGGGTGGTGGCACCAATAATACAACATTCTTTATAGTAGTATGGTGATATTACTAGCTTAAGAAAGTAGGACTGCACTGGTATGACTGGGGCTGTATAGCATGGAGAAGACTAATTTTTTTTTTTTAACTGATTGATTTGTTGATTTTTTTATGTGGTACAACTGAATACATTTTGAGAAATGAGATTTCCAGAAAGAAGCGCCCACCCTTTTTTGTCGAACCCGTTTTTTTGCATATTTGAATGACTACAATGTATTAGATCGCACCTGAAGTGAATTAGCCGAAAATACGTCGTCTTTATGTAATAAGGATGATGATTTAGTACTTTCTGTTGGGCACGACAGAAAGTCAAAGCAGGGTTTTATTGGGGACGATTCGATAGGCAGGCAAGTTCAAACAAGGTTTGCAGTTTGTTTTGTACTTGTTTGTTCAATAAAGTCTGAAACGTTCTCGTAGGCAGAGCATGGTCTACAACCCGATTCCAAGTGAAAAATTGAGAGCAATTTGTATCATCAAAAATCTCCTCCTGTCCTTTATCATGAAGCCATCATGCCATGACCTGCATATGACATTGTCATGTGATTTGGCTCTGTATACTCCGTATGACAAATTTCTGGCAGCTAGCCCCACTAGCTGAGCTAGTGCGATGCATTTGCAGTTGTACTATACGTGCAAGTCAGAAAACTTTTTTAAAAAAATGACGCGACAGAACACTTACGCCTGCCCAATTCAAATTTCAGTTATAACGTGTTACTCCCGTCGAGGTTGACATGCAGTTAAACATTAATGCACACTCGATTCCCACCTATTATTTTTGAATTTCAGTGAAAAACTTGGGAACGGAAGCGTTGAGGGCGAGAAAATATCAAGTTAAAGGGTGGGGTACCGGTAACCTTACATTAATTGCAATCAAATGGGTAAAAACACAAGAAAGGACTAGCTCTACTACCACTTGCCAAAAATTGAAACCTTTTGAATGACAAAGAAACAGGCGCACTCGTATGTACGTCGATGCGTAAAAATGGTCCCCGCTGAATGTTGCGCTCACTAACATGCAATAAAAAAATGCAACATTCAACACCCCACCCCTCCCCAATACACTTGCAACATCCACCCCTCCCCAAACACCCGCAAAACTCCACCCCCTCATCCCCAATACCCCGCCCTCTCCAATACCCGCCCTATCCAACCACCCCGCAACTCCCCACTTTAACCCCAACACACCCACACACCCTCAACACCCCATATAATCCTGTAAACCACCTCCCCTTTCCCCACACCCCGCAACACCCTCATCCCTTCCCCCAACACCTTGCAACACCCCACAACACTCCCACCAACCCATCCACAAACACACATGCAACACTCCAACCCACATCATTCAACACCCCCGCAACAAAACACCCCTCTCCCCAACACCCTGCAACACCCCACCCCCTCCCCAACACCCGGAATACCCCAACACCCTCCCCAACACTCCGAAATACCCAAACCCCCCTCCCCAACCCCCCGCAAACACCACCCTCTCCAACACCTCACCCCCTCTCCTATAGCATAGTAGTCTCATGTAGCGAAGGAATTGTGCCTATCGATGTACCGGTTCAGAGATACAGCAATACGCATATTTAATTAGCTCAGTTGCCTACCTAAAGCCGCATATATCACATACTTCAAATTGCAAGATGTTGTGCCTCATGATAGGCTTTAATGCCAGAGCAGGCAATTTTGAGTATCCGATGTACCGTTTCAAAAATAAAGCAATTACGATGTTTTTTGATATTAATTAGCTCCATTTGCATACTCCAATTGCCCGCCATACGCCCAAAATCTAATTGGGTCAAGAACCTCTCAGCCGCTTCCTTACACCAAGTTACATCATTATACGCCTACGGAACTCCAGAAAACTTGGTACACAGGCCTTGCAGGAACATTCTCATAAATTATGCAAATTTTAGATACTTAATTAGCATATTTTACGGCCACAATCTAATCAGGTTGAGAAATCATAAAGCCCCGCATCTTTCCACCAATTTACATCTTTGTCGCCCTTACGGAACTCCAGATTAAATCGTATAACAACATGGTGTTAACATTTGTCACGGGACGGGAGAACGGACGAACGGACGGAACTCGTCGGCGGGGCAATAATATGAACGTTGACAGCCTAGTAGTGTGCGAATGACATTTCGGATAGCAAAAGCCTAGTGCAGTACAATATGGTGTGGGTTTTGAATAGCAAAATGCAGTACAACATGTGGCACATTTTTTAACCCCCGCTGCCACTTATCGCAATACATTGTTGGTGATCTCCTGAGGAGTATATATATGATTGGATTGGATTTGTGGGATACAGAGCGTTGTAAAGAATATTTGGATTTTGCAACCACCTATGAATTTGGCAGCCTCACCGGAATAAAAAAATGTATGTTGAAGGATTGTGTTGTGGTGGGGGGATTACTATTCATCCCTATTTTTTTGGGGGGGGGGCCTTTTGAGGGGAAAATGCAAAGCTGGCAGTTATCCGCAACATGTTTCGGGTTTAGAATTATTATTTCTCTCAATTTCGTGTCCAAGTCATAACAACCGTATGCACGCAATTCACGCCTCAGCATACATGTATACGTAGACAACAAGTTGACAACAACTCATTTTAAATAAATCATGGATGCGTGTTATGATCCAAACAGGCGGCGTAATCGTACACTGCAGCACACACGTCCACACGATTAGCAATAGGACAGAGAAACTAAACTTGGGACCTGGAAGATATCCAGATGGGACTTGCCAGCAGGTGTGGGGTAAATGCCCTAGCCAGCAATAATTCGGCACATGACTATTTGCCGATGAGTGGCAGCTCAGGCCCATTATTCTTTTAGGCTTGAGATTTTTGTAATTTGTCAGATCTTAACCCTAACACGTCTTAACACCCCCCCCCCCCAAATGGACGAGAGGTCATAGAAGCCGGCAACGCCAAGTGTCTCCGTCGTCAGAAGTTTTGCAGTGAGGTATAATCAATCATGCTTCCATTGCCTTTGAGCCACCGGGGGAAAATGGCAGAAAAAGCTTCTTTAGTCTCACATTGCAATAGGCAGAAAAAGGTCTCCTGCAGGAAAGCGAGTCCAAAGTCCATCAAAACAGCAATGACCGGAATGTACGCTCTACAGAAAAACCTGCAGGACATTGGGAAGGTTAGTGCAGGCGGGATACACAGATGTAAACCGAACTTCTGTGGTTAGATGCGTGGACGTCTCAAAGGGCAATGGAAAGCAATTGATTTTTGGTGATCTCAGGGGAAAGCGACCGAAAGGCAATCGGAAGCAATGGGTGTTCTGACAGGGAAAAAGCAGCCCCAGTGCAATAGAATCATTACTGGTAAAATAAATAGTTCTTGACATCCGTTCTTAGTGCATTAAATCAATAGCAACTTGATAGCTTTTCAATGACTCTCAGAAGGGTTAGGGTTTAAAAGTAGACTTCTTTTCACCAAATAGCATGTAAAAAATTTAAATTTTTGATTTTTAATTGGGTTTTAAATGAGTTAATTATAACACTGTAATTACGTCAGTGCTCCATCAGACAATTTCACTGCTTGACAGTAAATTCCAAAGCATTTGGGCTTAGACATACAACTGCCGGGACGTAAGTACAACACGTGTGCTAATTGCCGATGGTTCGTGTACCCTCTAGACCAAAAATTTCCACAAAAAAACGTCTCACTGGCAGCTAAAAGCAAATGTCTCTCAAAGGGAACAAGCTCCGAGAAGCAATTGGCAGCGATTACTTTTTGACACTCTACTGAGGGGGAAAGTGACCAATGGAAAGCATTAGCAGCCTTGGGTTTTCTGAAGGTAGAACTTCATCGTGTGCAATCCTCACCGTCGTGTTATAGCAGTAAGTAATTTAATTTTCGGCGATCTCCGAGTTGGAAAAAACGGCCGTCGTAATTAGTCTTAATTACCAGCAAAAATCAGCAATTAAAGATCACAATTTGCTGGCTAATGCCTCCGTTCAGATGTGGTAAAGTTAAATGAGGGTTCCCCCGGTACTAATGGAATTTTTGTTTCAAACTAAGAAAGTATAGACACTTTTTATGGCTATGTGAACATGCTATATGTGCAGTGCACATACAAAAAAAGTACACAATTAGGCCTAATGAGTGAAATAAAAAATTAAGTTAACCCTATTATGTGCTGCCACAATTTCATCATGACTTGCAAACCTACTGTATAATGTTCAAACTCTGCGGGGAAATGTGTACCAGTATTTTTGACACCCATCAATACAGGATTGAGTTGTGGACCTACATGTTATTGGAGGGTTCCATCTCATTATCAATTTAATTTTTTAGTGTTATGATGTAAGTGCAAGGCTCCAATGTCAGTAGAGGTAGTGCTCGCCTAAAAGCTGTAATTTAAAGGTAAGGAGTAGTACCTATGAGGAGGAATTTAAGAATATTAACATGCACATGCAAGTACGTCTAAAAATATATTTCAGGAAGCTACAAATGACTTCTCATACAATGCGTTATGAAGAGCTTGCATTCGGGAGTTGGGACGTGATCAAATGCACTTAAGAGAGAGGGAGCGACACTCTCACCCGCCTAAAAGACATTGAGTCTGTTTGAAAAACAAATGAGTTGCACCTAATGACCACCCAAATACTAATTATTTTGTATTGACTAATTTGGTTGTCTTAGAACCCTTCACAATGTCACACGCGATATGAATTCTATGCAAAAAATTCCTTTGGGTAATTGGTTCCGTAGGGAAAGCGTCCAGACGACCTGTAACGCAAGCATTGCACACAATACATTGCATGCAACCTGCATGCTTGCTGCAAGCGACTGCATGTTGTACTGCAAGCCCGCGCATGCTCGTAATACTAAAATTGTTACTAGCTTGAAGCAAGCGTGTCGCATGCTCGGAACACCATTTGCAAGCTGTGCGCATGCTGCACCTGTTGCACGCGTATTATGAGGCTTGACACCATTGGGCAAGCGTGCGACTGCTGAAACCACTTGCAAGCGGGAGGCATGCGCCGTAATGTTCCAAAAACTAGCCTGCACGAGCTTTCGCAAGCCTGAGTAACCGCAAGCACCTGCGGCAATACTGCAAGCACCCTGCGCGCAATCCCGCAAACACCCTGCGCGCACTCAATTGCAAGCACCCTGCGGGCCAATCCTGCAAGCACCCTGCGCGCCATCCTTGCAATCTTGCGCATGCGCCGTAAGTTCAAATAATAGGCTTGCGCAAGAGTTTAAAATTGCTTGCTGCAAAGGCATGCAGCAAAGCTTGTTGTGCAAGCATGCTGCCAAGTGCTGAATGCTTTGGCATTTATGCTTGCCATTTTCGTAAGGGCGTATATTGTTGGAGGAATGTAGACACTTAAAAATACGGGGTTAAATATGCAACGACTACGACAAATGACCCTATAGTTCTAAACGACTCTTCGTGTCATATAACACTAAAATTTACAGTTGTATTAACTTAACGGTTCGGGGGTTCATTTTATTTTTAGTCGTGATGCCCGATAAACTGTAACATTTACAATATTTGGTTAAAGTGTAATGTCTTAGGGGTTCGTCCGCGCGCCAAAATGTTCACCATTTCGCTTAAGTACAAGAGTGCACCACTGTTTTAAATTTCCGTAAATTAAGACAAACCGAATTTCCGTAAATTACGGAAAATCTTTTAGAAAACAATAAAACAATAAAAACCAAAAAACATAAAAACATGTTAATTTACGGACTTTTTTTTGGTTCCGTTAATTTTTAAAATTACGGAAAAATTTCTGTTAAAACACATTTTTTTCCGTAATATGAGACAAATTTCTTGTTAAAAATTACTGTCAAAGTTCAGTTAATTGACAGAAAGTTCTGTGTAAATGTACCCTAAAAAATGTATGGAAATACTGCTGCCAGAAATTTCCCTAAATTTTCGCGCCGATATTTCAATCCGGTGTGATGTGAGACTAAAAAAAAGTGATAGTAGTGCTGTTGTAATTAATATTGTTCGTTTCAACCAAAACTGGGGCATATTTTCGCTCAAACTTAAAAAACTAAACCGACTTTAGCCCTAAGATTTCAAGGGTAAATGAGAAAAAAATAGTAGCTTTATTTCTGATACCAAAATTTGGCCACTTCCGGTAAAATTGGCGGTCCCTGGGGAACGAGGCGATTAGCCGCGATCGGGCCAGGACCTTTAAACGTCCGGTATCTCCAATCACCAAAATGTGCAGTATGTGTAATTCTCAGCTCAGATATTTGCAACTTGAAACTGTTTTGATCCGGGTTTTGATCTGAATACAGGCTTGAAAACGTTAATACGTCGTACTTCCCAATAAAATATAAAAGCAAACAGTTGAAGGATTAACGTGGCCTGTATGTCTGTCTCCTATTTGTATCCGTATTTCCACCACTTTTCTGCCAGTTCTGCGATTTATTTGTTTTGCATTACTTTTGACATATGGAAAAGAAAATCGCATTCTTCTTACGCGTGTACAAACATGAAGGGGGTTAACCAATAGGGGACCGCCTCCCACCACTCTTAGCGTACGTCTTGTACGTGCCCGTAAACGAAAAAAAAAAAAGACTTTCTTACGACTCTTGAAACATTTTGGTACGTATTCCAAAAAGTTGTTAACTGTTAGGTTTAAACGAAAGTTTATCTCCGAAATAGTAGGGAATAGGGGGGATTTTTGAACAACGACAAAAGCATCATATTTGTCATATTCTACCAAAGAAATTAGTCAAAGTTCTAATTTTTTTTAATTGAATGATACTTATCCACCTCACTATTTCAAAGTTTTAAACGATTTTAGTTAAACGAATGTTAAACGTGGTTTGGAATACGTGCCACTAGGTTGAATATAACAATTGCTGAAAAAAACAGCTGTGACAATATTTTTGTTAAAAATGTTTTTTTTTTTTAATTTTTTAGTTTTTTTCCTTTTTCAACCAGGCACAAAGTCTGGTGCTTTAATAACAAACAACCAACCTTTGAAAACAAAGACCAGAGACCACACATACACCCACCTTACTACTCTACAAAAAAACGCAAATGTCAAAATAATTATCTTTTACGTTCAATATTTTTTTCGTTTTTAGGCAGTACGCGGTAATTTTTTAAAGATTGCTGAGAATCATGGCGGTGTTTTTCTTTACAGTATACATGTGTGTGAATTAAAGATTTTTGGTTGTTCTTTTTCTTGTTTTTGATGTGATCTTAAAAAAAAATGGACAATGACAAAACAATTATGGATTTTGTACAATTCAAATTTCCATCAGAATATTTGTCACAATCTTGAGAGAAAACAAAAAGACCTGGAAACAGTAATATTACAAAACAGATTGGTCATTTTATTACCAAACTATCAAGTATGTCTAAAGTAATGTATTTCTTAAGCTCTCAAACGCGGTACGCCACATTTCTTGCAGTGCTACATACAACCAACGCTCGCGGTTTTCATTTTAAAACTCCGGTTCAGCGACCGGGCCACGTGCCTGGGATCGAGTGCTATTAATTAGCAGTAGGAAGTATTTCATAAAGGAAATGGCCTAGCAGGCGCGAAGTGCCGTCGGTGATTGTCAGGAGTCGGTGACTAGCACTACAAGTCGATTACGCATGCGTGAATCCCCTTACAGCTTGACACAGCGTGAATAGGGTAGTCTGTTCGTGCAGGGCCACCCTAAATTGAAACCACTGTAAACGTAGAAGAAGGCCATGAATTTTTAGCTCACCACCCAAATGTTGTGGTTTTTCAATTGTTCTGTCTTTTCTAAACATAAAGATGTCCTATTTTTTGGTGATTTGTTTTCACCCTGCTGGGAGTGTTCAAATTTCATGTCAATAATAATGGGAAAATCCGGGATAGTCTCGGCTATTTGGAAGCTGAAAACCAAATTCAAATCAGACTTCTGTTGGTGAATGTTGGTGTGTGTTGTGTTGAACATGCGCCATGAGTCATCCCAGAAATTGGGGGTTGAAAAAAGTACTCCATATAATCGTAGATTATGGCAGATATAATGTGACTAGTAAGATGTACTATTTGTGTCGGTGCCATTGGTAAATCTGAAACACACTGTCTCATATATGCAGGGTGACATTAACGTTTCTACGTTGACATTGCAAATATGCATGGTAATTTTTTCGGCAGTGTGGAACCAAGTTTGAATGGGAAATGCAATGGGATTATAGACTGCTATCATATTATATGCGCGGAACTGTGTTTGACTAAGAAGGGTCAGTTTCAGCGCGGTCAAGCATGGTTTTGGTTTTGATGACAAGTACAATGTAACACACAAAGATTTACTTCACTCGGTTGTGTGTATACTGAAAACGCCGGTTCATTTAAACTATAAATAGCCGAGAGTCTTCTGTTTCTTTGCTATAAATAGAAATGTACTACACAGGCGCGAAGTGCCGTCGGTGTGGAAACTAGCGTCGGTTGATAGAACGCATACATTAAACCTTATTACAGCTTCCATAGAGTAGTTGTTGTGCTCTGGTGGCTAGAATAGCTGTAATGAGGTACAATTAGACTATTCCGGAAAATAGATTATCGGAAAAATGGGAAATGGGACAAATGCAATTTGAAAATAATGATGACTCTGGCTTAGAGAAGATTGATATGTTACACTGGGTAAAGATTTCCTTTCAAAAGAGATAATGACAGAATCTTAAAACATAAATTACAGTTTTTTTTTTATAAATTTCCAATTAAAAAATTCATAACTCTTTCAGTACCTGATTTCTGCTCCCCCTCCTCGCTCTCTCTCTCCTCTCCCTCTATATCTCTCTCGCTCTATCTCTCCCCCTTCTGTCTGTTTCATCTACCTTTTGAATGTTGCAAGGGTAGAAGTGATACCAATGCAATTAGTGGCCGAATAACAACATATTTTATCATACTTAAAGGCATATCAGTGAATTTGCCAAAGCAGAAAATATAAAAAAATCATCAAAAATTAGGTTTCGCATGTCTGAACGGTACTTAGATATCTTAACATACCTGCATATGATAAGGACTGAAAGCAACTAATAGAGAAAACTTTGATTATTTTATCCAGTACTGTCCGTACGGACATAGTGCTAAAATACATAACTGATTGCGATTCATATCTTGAAAAACGCTCGTTTCTCATTTTTTTGTCATTTTTCACATTTGAAAAAAAAAAAATTCCGCGAAGTTTCACAGACTTATCATTATTTTCGACTTAACTTTGCAAATATTCGATTATTTGACTCTTTTGGGTGGATCACTGAATAGTGCCTGTGCACATGACAGTGAACTTACTAAATACAAACTATTTCTGCTTCTATTTCTGAGAACGCTCTCTGTGACAACCTGGCGGAGCAAAAAGACCTCCTGCCATGCAGAACGACGTGCCAGCCACACTATAAAATCCATTAGTTGTGGCGTTGCCACCTTTTACGGAAGTAGCGAGCCACTCACAGACGGAGAGCCATCAATTTAAGTTCATTAATCGCCAAATCGGGGTAATAGTCATGCGCAGTGCATTCTATGTTGTTGACCATACCGTCTACTAGCGGTATGTTATATACCGGTTTACCATCTACAGTAAATCCAAACTGGTCAATCCTCTAAATAACAAATAAAGAAGTTTTAGAGTGATTGTAAGAGATTTCAATTATGCTGAATTTTAGTATTGTATGCCGCGGGACGATGACACCCCAAACTACCGGTTGTTATCGGGCAGTGGATAGCTGTAATGGTATTGTATAACGAGGCCCCGGTTCGAATCCCTGGCCAGGCGGGTGTGCCTCGGGTTATAAAATGCTTGCGTCGAATTTTTGTTGGGTAGATCTCATGTATGTTCTAACATGCGATTGCCACTCGTCCTTCTCCTCGGGATACGTTATATGCTAAGGTAGCGATAAGGATCTGTGTGTTAGAATGTGCTGTTGTTTAAATGTATTGCCCAGTGTACTGATGTGTGAGCCTCGTATCCACTGTTAATCTGAATTTTAGAGATACTTAAAAAGTTAGAGACTTAATTTGAGTATTTTGGCGATACTTAAAGGGGGAAAAAACCTAAATATTCGATCAACATATCGTTATATGCATCTATGACCGTTTGAATAGAAGTAATTTCAGCCTCTCAAAACCTATTCCTCTAAAAATAACAGTGTTGATCAGTGTGCAAGGGTTGTTCCATTTTAACTTTTGATGACGTAGCCAGGGCCACCAAAGAGTGCCGGTGAAGCAGTCATACAGTATACCCGACATTGTCAACAATATAACAACATTCTTGTGTGATGGCGAAATTGCGGACTATGTGTGTATTGGAAAGCACACAAAACATTCAGAGGTTATAGAGATGTATGCAATTGCTCAACCTTCAAATTGACTAATAGGTGGATTAATGGCGTCATCTCAGTGCGCGTAGTAGTTCTGCACTGTATTAGCAAAAAATCTGTAAAAGGTATTTCTGCCATCATATGACCATTCACTTTTCCTATTTGACTCAACTTTATAATCCGATAAGAATCTGGTCCACACAGATCTGTGCATCGTCTAAACAATTGATTTCTGCAAGTGAAATGCATGTGGAGTATTTTGGAATAGCCGCCATTCATCCACTAATAGACGATGGTTTGATGTTAACGTGTGCTTAATATATAGGAAGCCTGCATGGTCGCTTGCGGTTCATCATCGTGTAAGACTTCATAAAATAGCCTCGCATGACATTCTTCTATAAGAGGATCAAAGGATTCAAGAATTGAGTTTTATTCCGTAAGAGAGTCTACTCTGGTCTAATTCAGGAATATATTTACACCAAGGACACACCCGCTTTGCCGGCACTCTTTGGTGTGCCCTTGGGCTACGTCATCTTCAGTCACATGGATTCACCTATGAACACTAATTAATCTTTTAATTTTGCGAGGGAATGGGTTTGATAGATAGAAAGTACCCTATAGGAGTAATTTATGTTATAATTATATATATATATAATCTAAGCTGTCCGCTTTTAAAGGTTTAGTTTCCCTTAATCATTAGACTTGCAAGTCATATTTAACATATTGTGCCATTAAAGCATGACAGCACGTTTTAAGAGTGCCCCCAATTCTTAAAATTTGAGATTTTTGAACACATTTTTTTTGTAAAAAAAAATTTGGTTAATTGTTCCCGAAAACCTATACCTGCAAGTGGTAATTCTATAAAAATTGTCATTACAAAGGCGAACTACATATAATATAGGATTCGGATCCCTGAATTGTATTTATGGTGTAGTCTGGAAACGCCACATTTATTCGCTCATGGTGAAATATCCAGAAATATGCCACCCTCACGAAAATGACTCTAACTTTAACTTGCCTGAACCCGAGAACAACGAATGGGAGTGGTGCGTCAACAGCGTGCTCGATGGCGCAATTTCCCCTGTGCTATTTCATATTGAAGGGAGACGTTCCACAGCCTTTGAAGGATTATTGCTCGGAGATCTCCGATATTATTATTCTAATTACAAAGTCCTAATTTTCACACATAGAGAATGTTGAGTTCTAGCAGTCCATGTTATTGTGTTCTAGCCAATTACCAATTTCTAAGGACCATTGGGCTCTTATCTTTTTTGGGAATAAGACACAACACCCTTCGTTGATCAGGGGAAAGTTTACCACACGGAAAAGCAATCATTAAAAGAATCTACAATCATATCACCAACACATTAACTAAATTTATCCCTCAGTTGGAATGCTCTGTTCCAGGAGTTTTGGTATTGATTAAACCATCAGGACTTGTTATTAAACTTATTATATCAGGGAGGGGTCATTATTTACGCCAGCGGATTAAAAAATATTAACTTGTTAAAAATATGATTACTTAAAATACTTTTACGTATTAGTTACACAATATCAATAAACCTTCACTAAACGTCACAGAAGTTTCTCTCAGAAGAAATATGAAAAATCGTTAATGCGAAATGCAAATTTATTTTTTTTCCTTCTGATTTAAAAAAAATTCAAATGAAAAAAGTAAAAACACTAAAAATATGCGTCAAAACGAATTTAAAAAGAAATGCGCGAGGTCTTCTAGACTGAGACAAACTTGTTTTTTTTCTTGGCTAGGTTGATTTATTTTTTATTCGTTTCACTTTACATGCGTATTGTCTATATAAGAATTTAACTTGGAAGGGGGTGTAATTGATACCGAAGCATTAATAGCCTTATTAGGAGCAAATTGCGTTATTATGCGCAAATAAAATTTCTTTATTGCATATAAAGCTCCAAATTTGGTATATTATTTTCAAATAAATTAATTTCTAATCGCCTTTGAGTCAAATTAGTAAAATGCAATGCTTGATAATCATCGTGGCTGTTCCTCCACTAATGTTTAACGAGGTGCGCGAATTTCGCCAAATTAAGTGGCCTTATATCTTTGCATTATACGATCTGGAAGATTTTGCCACTACTGCATAAATTCTAACCGCATCACTTTCAGGTTTCGGCGATCAAGAATTCACTGCTCTTTATTTGGGTCATTCTTCGGTCCACTTTGTGTACCTAAAACTTTTGATTTTCAACCCAATGCAGTTTTGCCAATAGAACCATATGTTATTACTTTTGGTATATAATTTAAAAAATCAAAAAACACAAAACCAAAAATAATTTTTCCACTTTTTCCAATTGTGGCCATTTGCCATGAGGGGAAAATAAATTTCCGTCACGTTTGTGACTCGACAAAAAGGGGGTTTTTAGAATTCAAGCTTCAACTGTAACTTCTGTGATTATTGAAGTACTCACATTCTTATTATTTATTTTCAAAAGACCTTGGTACTTTGTCCATAACAAACAATGTTGGTAATTAAAGTAACAAGCAACTTTTACTTGGTAATTCACAAATTTTATATCACTAAGTACGGTAACAGTGTGTGACATTGGTGGTTAATTGTGTGACATCTCCCATGAACTTAGAACACAAGAAGTACTACTTGCAAAGAGCCATGTTACTCCTAGTATGCAGAATTCGTGTGTTGAAATAGTGAATCGCTAAATTTTTGCAACTTCACCCACTAAACTTTCAAAGATACATGGAAATGTTTAAGGCAGTCTGTATTAAAATTAATTACTAGTTTTTCTTGTTAAACTGATCATATTCACATTTTAATAGTGGGGGACTGTATTGCACACATCTTATGTGAGTGTTCAAATCTGGATAAAATTGTGAATTTTGGTACACAAGTACTTTATACATTGATAATCAAAAAAATTGATGGAAGCACTTTCATGGCCCCCAGCTTGGATTTCAAGGTTACACAGGGGTAAAAGTTTTAAAATGTTCCGATTGTGTTGAAAAGCACACCATGATATCTGTCTGGTTACAAGGATTCCAAAAAGGTATAGTTTATACTACCTGTGACTTATACTTTAGGAATTATGGGTTAAAAACTGTAAAAATGGTTAAAAAGTCAATTTTAGTTTGTACAGGGGTAAAAAATTAAAAGTTGCTCCAATTTTTGTAAAATGTGGTTCAAATTGTTGGTTTAGCTCATGAAATATAGGAATAGTTTTGACTATCTTACGTGTCTGGTTATTAACCAAAATGGCGAATAAAGTAAACAGCTTTTGGCAGCTATTGGATTCTATTGACCTGTGACCTATTTTGGTGGATCACGTGAAAACTAAGCATAACCCATAATTCCTAAAGGGCACATGTCCCGCACGCCAAAGGTTGTGGGTTCGAGCCCCGCTGTGGCCAATGTGTTTCGCCCTTGAGTAAGGCGCTTTACCTCAATTACTCCTCTCTACCCAGGTGTATAAATGGGTACCTGCATTATTCAATGTCGGGAAGGAAACAGACTCGCTGTAGAGGAGGTGTAGCGAGCCCCCTGCAGCAACATTATATGGTGGAATCTGGCCCAATCGCTTCGAAAGAGAGATGGGCACTCCGTTCCTGTGTATACAGGTCCGTCCCCTTTACCTTAAGCATAACAGATAAGGCAAACTATTCCTTATATCAATCCTGTAAGCTAGGGAAACAATTTGCACCGCATATTAACTTAATCAAAGCAACTTTTAACTTTTGACCCATGTACACCCCAAAATTGACTTTTTCACCATTTTTACAGCTTTTACCCCATAACTCTGAAACTATAAGCCAGAGATAGTGTAAACTATACCTTTCTGGAATCCTTGTAACCAGACAAATACGATGGTGTCCTTTTTAACACATTCGGAACATTTTTGACACCTGTATAACCTTGAAACTCAAGCTGGGGCCATTAAGGGGGTTGGCAAGTGCTTCCATCAATTTTATGGAATATCAATGCCTAAAGTACTTGTGTGCAAAAATTCACAATTTTATCCGGAAGCGCACACTCTTTCACTACAGTCCCCTGCTATAAACATTTAATAAAAGTTAACACTGCTATCTTCTTCAATTTGACCAGAAATTTATGCCCCTCATATACTAAAATGGTAAGTGCCGGTCACGTGTGTGACAGTAATTAGCACATCAATAACTTTTGGAAGAAGAAGGATCTAAACCATTTATTTTGTATACACGAATCCGACGGCGACTATGATCGCCCCTACGCCGTGGGGGCGCACTCACCATCCGCCATGACCGGGGGCATCTTTTGCATTTCTCGTTATACACCGCGTTTACGTTGTACGTGTTACCACAAAGAAGCGATAATTTTGATCAGTTCTGACGGCAAAATCAACACTATTTCACTGTTATCTATTTGTATATCATCATGGGCGGCTCAGGAAAAAATGTAAATTTCTTGGCTGCACAAATAGCGATAAAAAGTTACAAAATGGAAACGAACTGCGTGTGAAATTCACTCGCCAATTACACATGAAGAATGTGAATGTCTGCCAGCCGTACCAGATGCATCGGTCCCAAATGGAAAAACCACAGAATCTGCCAAGCGTCTATGAAGTGGAATATGAACTTATTTCATTTTTATTATTTTCATTTAGTTGCTTTTTTAAATACGATTGTGTTTTCACAAAAATTCATTTAAAACATGCTTGTAAATTTAGTTCCCACAGGTCACGTACTATAACTACAGTTAGGGGCCTACGTTAAAAAACAAAAACAATCATCGTATCCAGTTCAGTCTAAAATACCACAGTAACTCGCCGGTCATTTTCACGTGTTCTGATAGTCCAGGCGTAGCACATTCCATGCACAAACGAGACTAATTTTGTTCAGATCTCCTAAATCGATCACATGGGCACGGAAGCGTCCTTTCTAAAACATCATAAACCCGCATCGGAAGATGTCACGTTTTTCAGCAAATACGATCGGTCTTTGGGAACTATTCAATTTTTCACGTACACGGAATATATCAACATTCTGTTGTTACTTTATTTTTGTCTGGATGTTTGAATTTTACGAAAAATGATTTTTCTCACGCGGCTGTTATTACCAATTTTTAACACGTATCCTAACCATAAGCGTTCATTTCTTAGTCACGCAAAGTGGGCGAGATAACCTTCAATATTTACAACAACAGTAAGACACTTGCCCTGGAATTCCAGTTTAGGCCAGTCCCTGACATCATCCGTCCATAAATCCATGGAAATAAACGGTAAAAATTATTAAAAATTGCGAAAAAGGTAGGTTGTAAATTATTATTTCGTTCGTTAAGCTCGTAAAAGGCAATATGCGGCGTGTGTGTACTGTGTGTTTGGTGGCCAGGATGCCCCCAGTAATGGCGGCGACGTAGAGGGTGTCCTTTCGAGGCTGCCCCGTCGGATTCGTCTATAACGGAAGGTACACATAAACTGGTTTTTGAAATATGAACATTACGGAGACAGTGGTTTTCTAGTTATAAAAAAACTTCTGTCCTATTGGTCACGTGTGTGACATACCAAAGTCAATAAAAATTCTTTGTTAATTACTTGTCTATTTCCTATAAATTTGT
Source organism: Ophioderma brevispina (assembly GCA_023653785.1). NCBI lineage: Eukaryota > Metazoa > Echinodermata > Ophiuroidea > Amphilepidida > Ophiodermatidae > Ophioderma > Ophioderma brevispina. The sequence goes on from JAMKCH010002406.1 coordinate 23,484, forward strand.
AATTTTTCAACATAATTTTAAAAATTGAAGTCCATGCAACACTTTAGGCAACATTTCAAACAAATGAATAGCTATTGAATATAAAAGAAGCAAAATGGTGTAATAATCTACTTTTGTTATCCAAAAAATATTAAACAAATTCATTTATGCAAATGAGGGTGTTTAAGTTGACCATATTGTTTAAAAATATCATGCAGTAAATTTGGAAAGATGGTTATCGTGATAATGTAAGGAAATTTGCAATACCATTAACTTCATTTTTTTTTTATCAAAGAGGTTTACTTTTTTGAAGAATGGCCCATTTATACACACACATGCCACACAACAGACGTATGTACATCGATAGGTTACTGGTTCACATCAAAGACCGGATTAAATCTAATGAATGGCAATCGATCTTCTGGTGAATCTATGCAAGAATGTTGGCCTCAATCCACGCCACATAAACGTGGTATTGATTTTCATGGATAAACGTGCAGCCTCTCGACACCAATAGAATCATCAAAAACATTTAATGAAGTGACAGGGATAAAAGATCACACTATAGAAATCCAACGATTGCCGAAGAGATGTCGCTCTGGTCAAAGACCACGAAACCAGCCGAGTCGGTCAAGCGTATCATTAAAAATAGACGCCCAAGCTTCAAGCCTAGCTTTGAAAACTAACCCTAGCTTTGAAACCTAGCCCTAGCTTCGAAACCCAACCCTAACTAGATCTGGAGACAGATCTGAGCACAGCCCCTAAACGACCTTTAACGATATTTAAACATATTTAAAACGTCATAAGGATCATTTCAAATTTCCGCTCACTCGTAGCATTTTGAAAATTTGACCTTTGATCTCGTAATGACCTTTGACCTCAAAATATTTTCAACATTTTTAGAACATATATAACGAACAAATCAATAGGCAAGAAAGATCAGAGTAGAAGAATCGAACTCGGGTCGCTTGCGCATGCGGCAATCATGATAACCACTACACCACGAGTCCACACGGCTGAGAAACAGCTTTTGAAGTGATACAGCTAAATTGTTTTAGTGGTGGTACCGCAAATTGCTATATAGGTGACGAAGTAACAGTATATTCAAGGATAGCGCCATATGCCATGTATGCGGCAACTTTAAGACCGCACACGTACCGATATCATCTATGTAACTCGATCCAGCATTTTATTGTTATTTCTTCCGGCCGATTTCTTTTTTAATCCATAGTTCAATAATGTGATTATGTAGGGTTCTTTTTCTAAAAATTGCGTCCAAAAACCATAAAAGTGAAAAATAGTACTAACTTGCATTTTCAAAACGTATATTCGATTGAGCTGGGATACCTAACAGAGGATGCAAGCAAAGCTATGAACATTGTTAACAGTCGAGCATTATCAGAAGGGGGTTTCATAATGTGACACCCTTTCTTTCTGACACCCTTATGAATTTCGGACCTTAACGGAATAAACCACATTAACCGTGTGGTTTATTCCGTAAGGGTCAGAATTCAATAAGGTGTCAGAAGAGGATGTCACCTATGGAAAAACACCGTATTGAAACCAGGTTCTGGTTTCGGCTTGCAATGACTTGGCCGCACTTTTTAAAACATCGAAGTTTGCGAAAAGAACTGTCCAAGTTTGTTTACAAACATACTGTCACTTCGATACAAACAATCCGCCCAAAATATCAGTTGTTGGATGTTGGGTTGTATTGGGTGGTTAAATTAGGTCCTACCCATGGCACCACAACGATGAAACGACACGTCTATGGCAAGCCATAAAGGCCATAAAGTATTGCCGCAACGCGTGGCGACATTTCGGCAACGCGTTGCAAGGAAGTAGCAACGAGTTGCGGCGTCGGCAATTAGAATGACGAAGTTCTGTGACGTATTAAAAAATGAGACCCACAACGCTTGCAAAGTTACTAGCAAACGCGTTGTGGAAACTCACAACGCGTTGCAAGCCTTCACAACGCGTTCACCTTCACAACGCGTTGCAAAATTACAAACGCGTTGCGAAGGTTCACAAGCCATAAGGGTCATAACGTATTGCCGCAACGCGGTGTGAGAAAGTAGCAACACGCGTTGCGACATTTGGCACCGCGTTGCGACATTTCGGCAACGCGTTGCGCATTTCGGCAACGCGTTGCGTTTTTTGCTGGACTTGTAGGCCAATCAAAATCATGCATTTTGTGACGTATTTCAAAAAATAGACAAACGCATTGCAGGCAATACGTTATGACCCTTATGGCTTCACAACGTTGCACGAATTTCACAACGCGTGCGAGCTTCACAACATGTTGCAAACTTCCACAACGAGTTGTGAGGTCAATCAGGCGGTCATAACGTATTGCCGCAATCGCGTTGCGAAGGTAGCAAACGCGTTGTGAAGGTCGAAACGCGTTGTGAGAGTAATTTTGAAATACGTAAAAGAATTTCATGATTTTGATTGGCTTGACACCGAACGCGTGCCGCAAAGTCGCAATGCGTTGACGAAATGTCGCAACGCGTGGCAACTTTCTCACAAACGCGTTGCGGCACAATACGTTATGACCCTTATGGCTTGTGGACCTAGCAACGCGTTGTGAAGCTTGAAACGCGTTGTGAAGCTCGCAACTCGCTGTGACGGGTTTGCAGCGTTGAAAGGTATTATCTAGCAACGCGTTTGGGGTCTATTTTTAGTGAATCACGTCACAAGAAAAATTCATGATTTTGATGGCTGACGTCGCAAAAGCGTTGCCGAAAAGGGTCGCACGCGTTGTACTTTCTCGCAACACGTTGGCAGCAATACGTTAGTGGCATATAGCGTGCCATACACGTCAGTCATTTGATTGGCTGACACCGCAACGCGTTGCCGGAAATGTCGCAAACGCGTTGCCGAAATGTTCGCAAACGCGTGTGACTTTCTCACAACGCGTTGCGGCCAATACGTTATGACCCTTAGGGTTGTGGAACCTTAGCAAAGCGTGTGAAAGCGTGCAACGCGAGTGAGCTCGCACTCGTTGGAAGGTTGCAACGCGGCAAAGTATCTCGCAAAACGCGTTGTGAGGTCTATTTTTGAAAATGAGTCAAGAGGACAATCATGATTTTGAATGGCCGACGTCGCAACGCGTGCCGAATGTCGCAACGCGTTGCTACTTCTCGCAACAACGTTGCAGCATACGTTATGGCTTTATAGCTGCATACACGTTCAGTCATTTTGCATTGGCGACACAGCAACGCGTTGCCGAAATGTTTGCAACGCGTTGCAAATGTCGCCAGCGTTTGTGGACTTCTCAAACGCGTTGCGGCAATACGTTATTACCCCTATGGCTTGTGGACCTTTAGCAAAGCGTTGTGAAGCTTGCAACGCGCTGTGAAACTCGAAGCGTTCGTTGTGAGGTTTGCAAACGCGGTGCAAAGTATCTCGCAAAGCAGTTGTGGTCGATTTTGAAAATACGCTCACATGAAATTCATTGATTTCTGAATGGCCGACGTCGCAACGCGTTGCCGAACGCGAATGTCGCAAAGCGTGCTCCTTTCTCTGAACACGTGCAGCCAATACGTTATGGGCCTTTATAGTTGCCATACACGTCAGTTTTCGTCTGATTTAAATAACCGTCCTCAATGAATAATCTTTTCACCTAAGCGCGCATTGCATATGAGCAAAAAGCGTATTATCTGAGCACAATGATCAGGTGCACTATTATTACCACCTGGCCACTTCTAACACATTACATCAAGTTGTATCAATACCGATTGTGTATATGCAAAGGGCGGGCACCCACAGTATGTGGAAGAAGCGGGAGAGGCAGCCATTGCTTTTCTATTGTTGGTACTCGATGTTTCTATTGTGGTCGGCAAAACATGCGAGACGATGAATTTTTAAAAGATTACGGAACGTTTTGCCTCTCTATTATATAGAACCTCTTTGCCCTAACCGAATTCTGTGGTGATGAGGCGTTTAATTCGTCATGCCCGGTTCGCAATGATCAAATTCTTTTATCAAAATGAGGTGCATGTCGAGGGATGGGATGCTCCGTGAGACAGCCATTTATTTCTTTGCCTTAAACTTCTAGGAAATGATGCTTGAATTTATTACACAGAGCAGCCTATTTGTCACAGTGTAGTAATCATATGCGAATGTTGATATTAACAGGTGGCCGGAGTCAATCCGCTCGTGCAGATTAAGTGAAGGAAGTGGAGCTATAGTGTTCGTCCCACAATGCATTCCTTCAATAGCAATTTTTGGCACTGGTTGTCACATGAATTATCCCGGAATTTTTATAGTGCAGAATGTACTAAATTGGCAGATGGGATGAGTTCTTCTTATTCTGATCGGTCACAACACTGTGGTTCTCCCAAATATATCCAGCCAGAGATGGGTACACAGCGTCTGGCTGCTTCACTGAATTCCCCAAGGTCCTTGTGTTTGTGAATTTTTTGTTTGCTCCTTTGGGGGTGTGTGTGAGAGTTTGTTTGTTTTGTTTTTGTTGGGTCGTGACCGAGAGAGGTTGTTGTTCTCATTTGGCGGGTGTTTGGTGCTGTTAGCCTTGGAGGCAATTCTGGGCGAGCATGGGGTTTTGAGTGATCGTGGTGGGTCTGCTTCCTTGTTGTAGTAGCCTCCAACTTTGAAAGGAAACCGTTAGATAGTTGGTGACCATTTTGTTTTATTTGTAAGGGCTCAAGTTTATGTTTGGAGTGTGGTTTGCATCGACCATTCAGCCCTGAGGTTATGTCAGCTCCAGGTTGGTGGTTATGCTACTCAGGTGTAGAGGATTGATGTCAAAGTATGGTTACCTTTGGTGATGGAAAGTTTTTTTCCACAAGGAGATCTCTTTACATCCTTAGAGACTGTCTGGTTTTCAAGAGGTTGGACTTTGATTAGCAACTCTCTCTTAAGATTTAAGGCGGTTGGGCAGCAGGTATCTGTCCGAATAGGGTGCTTCACTTGGATACTTGGCAGCTAGGCTCATGCATGCTCGCATACGCTACGACGGATGTCTGGTTGAGCAATTACTGCTCGGAGTACAGTCTCCGTTGGTTGGGACGGAGGCATCCTGTGAAAAGCCGGCAGGAGGCATTTAACGCTGGTCAAGCTTTTGTATGGGTGATTTTCCATACAGGGCAGGTATACTCGCACATGAGTAAGCACAGGGGCAAAAGTGCCGTCGATCTTAGGGTAAGTGGGCGAGCACCCCATCTGATGCCAGTGAGAGTTGTTCAAGATGTTTATTGCGTGAATCAAACTTTACTTTGTATTCTCAATGTGGGTCTTAAAGAGAGAGTGCGGTCAAGGGACTCTAGGTAGACAGGGTATCACAGTGCTCCATGGTTGTTCCAGACCAGGTAATTTAAGCTGACGTTTGCCTTCACGGTTGCGTAGATGGAAAGCACACCTGTGTCTTAGATGAATTTGCACGTAGGTGGTTTTTCTTCATAATAGGATTGGGTTCATCCAAAGCTTGGAGAGTCTCTCGTTCAACAACTGTGAAGTCGTGGCATCTTTGTGCGTAATCCAAGATTCGTCTGCCATAAATTAAATACGACACGGTCCTGCTCCTAGGTGTGGTCGTTGGGTATATATGTTGAAAGGCGAGGTGCAAGCACACTCCTTGTGGTATAGAGCCATTCTGAGCCTAAGCCATCGGCTCTTCTTCACTCGTAGCTGAACAAAGAACATCATGTTAGCCAGCAATCCACAGATAAACTCAGTCAAGCGGATGTCCGGGGGTACTTTCCGGATCTATGAGTAGCCCCCCTGTGATTAACAGTGTCGTAGTTGCTGAAAGGTCGACGAACGCAGCTCCGGTTACCATACCTTCTCGAACATCCTCAATGTGTTGAGTTAGGTGAGTGATTGCTTGTTGGTTGATTGCCTGGCAGGAAACCTGCTTGTTCTGGTAGAGTGTTCGTCATCACCAGGTGGCGATACGATTGAGCAGGAACGGCGTTCAAAGAGCTTGTAGGTATGGCTAAGGCGTGATATAGGGCTGTAGCTCTTGGGATTGGATGGATCTTTCCCATGCTTTAGGAGTGCCATAACATGTGGCTTCCTCCAGATCTTTGGGAACCCCTGTGGGAAATAAGGGAGCAATTGTAGAGCTCAAGAAGCCTTCCTGTGTACTGGGCCAAGATTTTTTAGTTGCTCAGTAGAGATGTTGTCAAGGCTACTGCTTTTCCTGGTGAAGCTTTTTTTAGCAATACCGGATTCCAATTCGGCCCATGTTGTGAAGGGGCGAGTGAAACCGGTCCCCACTTTGATCTTGTGTTCTAGTTTGATCTTCTTGGGTTTCTTGCTGCAATTGCCATTTAACGCAGTTGGTGGGCAAACTTGGTTGGGTGTAAACATGGTGAGTGGAGGTTCTGTTGGATCCCCCCCCCATCGAGCTTCGGATGGTATTAGACCATGGTTTCTTGCTGTTATGGGTCATATCGGTGGATCAATTAAAGTGTGCGAGGTTTTGATTTTTCTGGGAGATCCTTCCGAAACTTCCTCACCTTTAGCAGTTGTTTCAGCAGAAAAAGGATCAGCTTCAAACATGTTGATATACTCTTGATATTATCTAGCAAATTCCTTGGAAAGGCCTTGTATATAGTCCGTCCTACAACCTCTGGGTATGAATCTCGTGGCAGTCTTGTCACTAGTTGGGGCAAATTTGTCATGTTATGGGGTTTTGGAGAAATCTTCTTTACGTTCTGATCCAGGTCGTCATTGAATCCTTGCCAGTCTGCCTTTCTTGTAGTTAAAGCGGGCTTTAAAAGGCACTTTGTTGGTTTACTGCAGCGTTGAATTGGATACCGATTGGTCGATGTTGAGTTTAGTGGAAACAGGAATCAGAACAATCTTGCTACAAAGGTTAGAGAGTTTTTGCTAAAAATAGAGAAGGATCAGGGTTCGAACCTCTCTCCAGCGGGCACTATGAAATGATGTCGGCAGCTTAGAGTCGTGAGGGACGTAGATGTGGAAGTCTATCCTTCTTCGAAGCTTGTCGTCTTTGTTAGTTCATTGTGTAGCCCAATTGGTACTATGGGCGTTGAATGTCACCAATGAAGAAGTGAGGTTTTGGGGAATGCCCAGGGTTGAGCTGAGGGTGCCCGAAGTCTAAGGATGGAGGGTTGTAGACAGATATAACATGACAGAATAAGCTCAATGGTGAGGACTTCGAGGTTTTATCATCGACATTGAGGTTTTGCTCTTAATTCGGTCATGTCTCACACATATAGCACTTCCGTATTGTCGATGTGGCTCTCGGTGGCAAAGGACCATTCCGGTATGGTTGGGCGGATGGGGATTGATTCCTCTGTGGTTTCCTGCAGGACATAGGACATCGAATGGAGATGTAGAAAATCAGCAATGATGGTACCTTTTTGAACTGGAAAAACCCTCCACATTCAAGGACACTATAGTCAAGGTAGACTTGAAGAGGCCTGCGCTGCGGTCTAGTCATGAAGGGTTATTAAGAAATGTCTTAATGGAAAACGGTGTTTGGAGTTTGTAAAGATTAGTTCGCTGCTTCGCTTCGCAGTTTTAACTTCTTTGCTTCGCTATGCCAGCTTAACAGGGGAACCAAAGACGGTTCTATACTTCTCCCCTGTTCATTTAGGTATTTTGTCACTAAATCCCATGTAAAAAAAAGTAGCAACATCTATTGAAGAGATGGCTTGTGGGAGAAGACTCTACTCATCTAAGGGAAGGCCTCAGATCACATGTGATATTATTCTACATCATTGAATAAAAGCTATTATGGTGGCGGTATGTGCATAAAAACGTAAAGGCAAAAAATGTCTGATACGATCCAAATATAGTATTGTATAACGCGTTTTCTATCTCTCTGAGCCAATGGGACGGCTTCGTAACCTGAACTAAGTTCGGTTTAAAGCCTAAAGTACATTTTTTGAAGAGCGACCCACATTTCAAAAGTTTCTTTTTGGCAAAGTTATGTGGGATTGTCTAGAATATATATACCTGCGACGAGAATATAAAAATGGTTTTTATCATAAAATAAGCGATTTTGTAATTAGAATCCGGGATCCGGATTGAACTTAACCGCAGAGCTGGAAATGTTACGTTTATGTCCGTCCATGAGAGTGCCACCTCAAGAAGATAACTTCTAACTTGAACTTGGCCTGAACAATAAAACAACTAATAGATGAGCGTAGACACGTAGATGTCGCTATTTCCTGGCTATTCACATTGGAAGGCCGTTCCACCAGCCGTTGATTATTATCGGGAGTCGAGATAATTACTTCTAATTAAAAATGCCTCGTTTGTGACATGTAGACATTTCGAGCTTAACAATTCCAGGTATCGTTTCACTAGCCCAAACCAATGGCAACCGTGTAAAAACTCAAAATTTTTTGAATAAATGGGGGCGCTCTTCAAAAAAATGTCTATATGCTTTAAGGAAATGTACCATGGGTATATTCATCTCAGGTCACGGTACTTAAGAAAATCGTGCGGTGCCATGTTGGTTTCACTTTGCATTGTATCAAAAGGCTTAAGTAGCCTCGAGATTGGTAAGTCCATTTAAGCTACTTATTTTTTTTTGTTTTAAAGGTGGGCGGGGAAGTGCTTTTGTTTGTTGGTTTGTACTTACCAGCTGGGGCTCTTTTTCTGGGTTAATTTTTTTTTTCAAATCTCTACTCCTAAGTCTAATGGTGCGCGCGCCCTAATGGCTATGTTGCAATTGTAATGGGCTCATTTTAGCCTATGAGCATTGTGGCCTATGAGGTAATTATATAGATGTACTGTCATATGGTTGTAACTCGGTCTATTGAAGATTCAACCCATCGTGTCACGTCGAGTACTTTTCCGAATGAGGGGCATGTGTAGTAAGTGAAAATTAAAATTCCACTCTAAATCTATTGAAACATGTAGTCCGATAGCAGAGAAAAAAATCAATTCTATTCTCAAAGACAGCATTAAAAATAACGTAAGCTACATTTAAGTGACAGGAGGATTATTTTTTTTGAGGATACGAATCTCGCTCAAATTGCACTCGGTTGCAGACCACCTACCGAGTACGTTCCAAAGGTTTATTTGGACAAACAAGTGGAAACCTTGTTTTGAACTTTCCTGCTATAGAAAACCATGCTTAGATGCTAAGTCATCATTTTATTACATAAATGATCGGCTTATTCACTTCACGTGTGATCTAAGACATTGATAAGCATTCCAAATATGCAAAAAAAAAAAAAAAAAAAAAACGGGTTTGAACAGAAATTGGGGCGCTTCTGTCCTCGTGTCTCTTTAACTCTCAAAGCCTTCCGACTAATCCTATTTCCTTCAGTAGTATTCAAGTAACAGTTGAGTTAAATGTTACTAACCTTTGAGCGCCCGTGTTTTGGATACGAAGCAACACAAAAGTCTTTGCACTATGATGTGAACATGAATGGCCAGATTGTCTTAGTTCGTTCATGAATCAGTTGAATTGGGCCACGTATTTTCTTTTTCTGCCTCCCTCCCAAATAATCGACGCTGTACAAACCTTTCCTCTGGTGACACGATGGGTTTAAACTACTATAGCAGCTTATTTCTACTTACTCCATAGTTCAATCATTAACGTCTGTTCAGCTGGTGTTGCAAGGCCATTATCGGCTACACAGCTGATGTTGTGCGGTGCATTTTCCAAAGAAAGAACTTCCTGAAAATCATAAACGGTGGAAAACAAGTACGAACTTGCATCTTCAAACGTAATATTCGAGGATATGCCTTCGTAAATGCGCTCAGGTTGCAATGTGGTTACATTTCCATTGATATCAACAGTCAAAGTAGCTCCAGGATTACCAGGTGCAGAAACACACTTATGAGGGGTTTGAAAAAGTGTAGTGCTCAATCCCATATCATCTTCTGTATACTCCAGACGTAATGTAGACTCTTCAAAACATGTGAATTCTGTGTTATTCGTGTAAGAATTGGTTATGCAAACTTCAGCAGGCTCTGAAATAAAGGGTGGCATGAATTGCATGTTTAGCTATGTTTGCACTTATGGAGAGCGATATTTTGTCCGTAGTTAACTTGTGAAATTACACTATAACTTGAACAGACAGACGGTTTTCGTCTATTTCAACTAAATCAAAATTCGAAACAAATTCATTTCTTATAATTGGACAGAGTGGGGTTCGAACCTGCGACCAGTAGATATTATGAAGCATTCTTAACCACAGAACGAGCAAGGGATTTTAATTCAATAAACCTTCACGGAATAAAGGCAATCATGCGTATATACAATGGATGCACGTAATAATAGAAACAATCAATATCATTTGTTTTTAACTGAACTGTGGCTATTAAAGATGATGCTGTAATACAAAAGTTAATTACGGAAAATAATTTCACGTACGGCGGGGGAGGGGGGAGGGCTGGTATAACCTTTGTAATTACTTTGTCCGTTCCACATTCACATTTCCTTCATATCAGTAATTAACAAGCGGTTCCACGGATCAGGTATATCTGAAATCCTTTTGGCAGCTGACATAATTTCAGAAGATTCAGTTGACCAAGCACTTCGTGGGAAACACTATAATAAAGCCAAATGTGTCTGACACTTATGTATGAATTTCAAGCATCCCCCCCCCCCCCGCATGATGCTAGGAATTTATATAACAATGACAAGTACAGCAGATGGCTTGTAGAGTTCTGGCTAGAGATAAGCGTCTCCCAGAAAAAAAAAAAAAAATATCCGAGAAGGACTTTCCCACATCAATGACCGAGATCTGTGGAAACAAATGACCATGAACAAAGGTTCCAAGATGAAAACAAGATGGAAGCGCATCTTAAAGAATGAAAAGAATTGACACACAAGAACTGTTAACTCTGTGAATAGAGTAAGAAGTTATAAAATCCAGGAATTCGGTTCTGAAACCTGTCCTGAATCAATAATGAGGTGAACCAGCATAAAATGGGTGCAGCGAGGGTGAACTTTACAACTTTTACACACTCTGCTTTTGATGCATTGAGATTCACATGAACAGAACGGTAGATCCTGGTCTGGTTACGGGGATGAATTTTACTGGTTCCGCCTCGGGTTCCGTCTTTATATATTATGCAATGGAAGATTCGTTCAGCGGTGACCTAGTCATTGACCCATGTGAAAATTGTGAAAGTTATGTGTTTCACCCCTTATTTCCTTAGCAACCAGTGTAAAAGTGGTGTTTTTTTCGGAATGACCGAAAAAAAATTGCCAATTCCCTACATGCTAATCTTAAGGAATCCTAGAGGTCACATGGAGGACACTACGACGAGGCTGTTACTGGATGTGCGCGGGGTGCAGGACCTAGAGAGATGGATCAAATAATTTGATTGTGATTCGTTCGATCTCACAAAGCCTATTCTGAGATCACTTCAGGCAGGAATGTTAGCATCAGATGGGCTCGTTGCAGACTTTGACACAGCCCACAATGACGGGGAAATATCTAGTTCAGTCTTTCATCAAAGAAGGAATGTTCTCTAAAAATGATGCCATAATAAACAGAAATTCCAGACATAGCTTCAGTAAGCCCCCGATTACCAAAGATTCATCAAAACAGAAAGTAAAAAAAACCTGATGTAATGGAAACAAAGCAATGGCAGAGATTATCTGATGTAATGGAATAACGTGTGACTGAGGAGTGTTCCAATTTTCAATGTAAATGGAACAATGCGCAAAGGGCAAACATATAAGTTAGCTGAGAGGTTCAACTTTGTTGAACTGGACTCACTAGATAGCTACATTGCCATAGTAGACATGGGCTTCACCTGGAGACTGCCAACCCCGTTGAGGATAGGGAGAAACAGGATGAAAGTCCTTATACGTGTGCAGATTACGCCACCAAAATGTTCAATATTATCAAACGCCATCCTAAAGCATCCCAGATAATATTGGTGAATGACCTTACCTACAATATCAAAGATGGTGAACATGAACGACGGATAAGTGAATTATCTTTTGTTGGTGGAACAAGAATCATTTTATCAAAAGAAATGATGAATCACCATCTCCTAAGCAATTCATCAAATTCGGCTGCAGCAATTTCTTAAAGCGGAATTCAAACTCTTCTTCTCCAACATCCAGACACAACATTTATTTACTCCGCGATGGAAGGATGTTGTAATTTGTCTACGGATGAGGAGTTTGAAGTGTTAGTCTTAGCATCATGTGGCTCATCAAATTGGAGGGAAGAAAAGCATATTTGATTGTGCAGCACCTCTGGTTCAGGAGGTAGTCGATATCATCATTCCATTTCACATCCACACTACAGCTGACGCTATTTCACGCTTTTATATGGCCATGAAATCACAAGAAACACGCGAGATGCTTAAAGGATTTGATAAATGTCTCCCAGCACTACCTCAATGTCTGCGTAATGCTAAAACAAATGACACAGATGATTCTGAAACAGATTCAGATACTAGTGAGCAGAACAATGATTCAGATGGATATGACACCATTGCCGAATAAAATTCTTTGTGTGGCAGCCATGGAATTTTAAGGTCAGGGCAATGAACTCTTCTTTTGAAAGTAGCTTAGGTGAATTTGGCATACAGGAAAACAAATTTTTTACAAATAAAATCGGACAATGTTAACCATTCATAGCGAATTTGACCTCTTCTAAAACTGCATTGACCCTTTTGCCATTTTTGGCCATAGCGCTTTTACTGAAGACCATAGGTCAACAAACTAGACATTTTTGGATTCCTTTTGGATCGATTAATTGGATACCCGTCTTGATACAAATTGGCTTTTTTTCATTTTAACCCTCTATCTGACCTTTGATGACCCCTCCCAAAAAATACCTTCAAAGTGCTGATCCCCCACACATCCTACAATGGCTCTATCAATATTCCCCGTTAATTATACTCCACAAATCCAACAAAATACACGTGTATTTGACATTACTTTAAGAGTTTGAGCCCATTTGAGAAGAATCTGGGCATTCTAAAAATTACTCTGACTTTGAACCATTTTAAGCCTACTTTGTTGACATTGTCCTAAATAATTATTGCAAACTATACTTTTTAATCTATAACACCAGAGGAACATGTCGATATACCTCTTAACCCCGTAAGAAACCTTTAAAAATTTCATCTCTGTTAATTTACTCCCTTCTTTATCTCAAAAAATGATCAAGGATAAAAAAGTTGTATCATGAAGATTTTGAATCAGCAGACAAAATTCAAAACGTTTTGTGTAGTCTCTTGTGCAAAGCCGAATGAGGGCTATGGATCTACCGCTGGACTGTAAAGCCTGCCCAAAAAATGGTACAATCGAAGCGATTTTTTCAATATTAAATCTGAATATAAGCAAGTCAGTTTGAGCATCACATTAAAGAAAAAATACCAAGCTCTCCGATATGTTTTGTTTCATCTCATTTGCTTTTTTTTCAGTTTACTGCGAAAAGAAACCAAGTTTGTACCACTTTCTGGTTGAGTGAGAACGGTGAAAGAATTAGTTAAACTTATAGTTATTCACATTTGAACGGATTTGAAATTCAATGCAGGGATTAACTTCATAAAGAAACTTTGAAAGATGCGAAAACTTCTTCAGTAAGTTTTAAGATAAAGTGCGTAACATTCGACAAACTGTTTGTTTTTGTTATAGTAGATTCAACCCATCGTGTCACCTCTAGTACTTTTTTGAAGGTATGGGCATTGAATGAGGGGCATGTGCAGTGGGTGGAAATTAAAATTCCACGCTATATCTATTAAAACATGTAGTCTGATAGCAGAGAACAAATCAATTCTATGCTTAATGAAAGCTTTCAAGTCAACGTAAGCGTATATAGCTACATTAACTCTCAAAACATGCTGACCAATCGTATTTCCTTCAGTGGTATTCAATGTAACAGGTTGACTTTTGAGCGCCCGTGTTTTGCATAGGAAGGAACACAAAAGTCTTTATCTTAGTTCGTTCATTAACCAGGTGAATCGGGCCACATATGTTTCTTTTTCTAACTCCTCTCCCAACTAATCGACGCTGTCCAAAACTTTTCCTCTGGTGACACGATGGGTTGAATCCACTATAGAAGTGAATCATGGCCGTACAGCAACTTCGATTTACTTTGGAGGAGAGAGAGAGTTGATATGGTCTTCAAGTATCATGAAATGCAAAGTCATGACTCTGCATGATACTTGCTTCCAAATTCAAATTTTAATGACTTCAACAATTATTGCAACAATTTGTACACAAAGATTTGTGCAATATTTTGAAACCATTAATTTGCATAAATGGAGTGTTTATTTTGATTGCAATTGAATCCCTTCTGTTAACAAATACCAATTTTGAAATAAATACAAAGCTGTATTTCATTGAAACTTGCCAAAAATATTTGTATTTGTTTATTATTTATGAAAAGAAAATATTGATCATTGAACTTATTATATTGACTATTAAAGAAAAAATAGACTCCCTTGTGTACTTTAATCTGTGTTTTGTTTCTTTTGCCGAGTTGCAATCTTTTGTGAGCTTCAAGACAGCATGGCACAGAACATCTCTGGCCATGCACTAAATTGATTACATAATGATTAAATTGATTAATATAACTGTCAACCGCGCTTTGAGCCTGTTTACGGGGATTAAGTGATATATAAAAAATGGTTATTATTATTATTATTATTATCTCTGAATTGATAAAAGCAATGACATCGAACAAACACTATTGGAAAGCCCAGTCTTTCTTCTTTAACTTTATCCCAAGTAAAAATGACTTATTTTGAAATTTCATATTTAAACAATTTTTTTTTCTGATTGTACCGTTTTTTAGACAGGCTGTAGCTGGTGTAGTAGAATCGATGTACTGCAGGACAATCTATTAATATTGAAATGGTTAATCAAAAACCAAAACGTACTTAGTACATTCAGTCGCACAGCCCTTGGGGGTGAATGCAGGCATATTTTATCTTCAGGTGCTTGCCATGGTGGATATTGTTGATGTACTTCATTGAAAGGGTTCGAAACTAGAAATTCGTATTCAGAATTAAAGCAAGCCCAACAGAATATTTCTTGGTAGTGATGCTGCAGTATATCAATGGTGATCGTTGGTGCTGTTTTCACTACATTACTCAACAGCGCATCAGATTCATCAGGGGTTACCTGTAAGAAATAACACGAGTGCGAGGTGTCACTTTTAATAGAGTGGATATGAAGTTAATTACCGTAACCAGCTAAGATATAGCATGTGGGATATAGATGATGTGACCTATGACGTCACTTGTTGACACATCCTGACTACCCTCTGTTTTGTTCTGGCAGCAAAATATTACCAGTATTCTCGGTGAACAGACCACATAAAATCTGTTATAAATTACTTGCAGCATCTTTCCTGATCTAAATTGGTCACAAAATGCAGCTGGTAGCATTAGCTTATTATGCTTGATAAGAAAGTTGTATATGAGATTTTGAATCAGGAAGACAAAATTCAAAACGTTTTGTGTAGTCTCTTGTGCAAAGCCGAATGAGCTTGGATCTACGCTGGACGGGTAAGCCTGCCCAAAAAATGTACAATCCAAGCGATTTTTTTCAATATTAAATCTGGAAGATAAGCAAGTCAGTTTGAGCATCACATTAAAGAAAAAATACCAAGCTTTCCAATATGTTTGTTTCATCTCATGTGCTTTTTTTTCAGTTTACTGCCGAAAGAAAACATAGTGGAATACCAACTTTTGGTGAGTGAGAACGTGAAAGAATCAGTTAAACATTATAGTTATTCACATTTGAACGGATTGAAATTCAATGCAGGGATTAACTTCAGAAAGAAAACTTTGAAAGATGCGAAAACTTCTTCAGTAAGTTTTAAGATAAGTGCGTAAATCATTCGAACAAACTGTTTGTTTTTGTTATAGGAGAGTCAACCCATAGTGTCACCTATAGTACTTTTTTGAAGGTAGGGGAATGATGAGGGGGATGTTGAGTGGGTGGAAATTAAAGTTCCACGCTATCTATTAAAAAATGTAGTTGGATATTTTTTGTTTTTTTGCAGAGAACAAATCTTCTATGCTTAATGAAAGCCATTCAAGTCAACGTACGCATATATAGCTACATTAACTCTCAAAACATGCTGACCAATCGTATTCCTTCAGTGGTATTCAATGTAACAGGTTGGCCTTTTGAGCGCCCGTGTTTGCATAGGAAGGAACACAAAAGTTCTTTATCTTAGTTCGGTCATTAACAGGTTGAATCGGGCCACATATGTTTCTTGTTTAACTCCTCTCCAAACTAATCGACGCTGTCCAAAACTTTTACTCTGGTGACACGATGGGTTGAATCCACGATAGAAGGTGAAATCCTGGACGAATACAGCAAATTCGATTTACTTTGGAGGAGAGAGAGAGTTGATATGGTTTCAAGTATCATGAAATGCAAAGTAATGACTCTGCATGATACTTTGCTTCCAAATTAAGTTAATGACTTCAACAATTATTGCAACAATTTTCGTACCACAAAGTTGTGACAATATTGAAACCATTATTTGCATAAATGGAGTGGTTATTTTGATTGCACATTTGAATCCCTTCTGTAAGAAATACCCCCAAATTTTGAAAAAATACAAAGACGGTTATTTCATTAAACTTGCCAAAAATATTTGATTTGTTTATTATTTATGAAAAGAAAGATTTATCATTGAACTTAATATGGACTATTAAAGAAAAATAGCTCCCTGGTGTTACTTTAATCTGATGTTTTGTTTCTTTTACCGAGTTGCAATCTTTTGTGAGTCAGAACAGCATGGCACAGAACATCTCTGGCCAGCCACTAAATTGATTACATAATGACTTAAATTGATTAATTAAAACTGTCAACCGCGCTTTGAGCCTGTTACGGGGATTAAGTGATATATAAAAAATGGTTATTATTATTTTTTATTACTTGAATTTGATAAAAGCAATGACATCGAACAAACACTATTGGAAAGCCCAGTCTTCTTCTTAACTTTATCCAAGTAAAAAGATTATTTTGAAATTTCATTTTAAACAATTTTTTTTTCTGATGTACCGTTTTTAGACAGGCTGTAGCTGGTGTAGTAGAAGGCTGTACGGCCAGGACAATCTTATTAATATGAAATGGTTAATCAAAAACCAAAAAGTACTTAGTACATTCAGTCGCACAGCCCTTGGGGGTGAATGAGGCATATTTTATTCTTCAGGTGCTTGCCATGGGGGATATTGGTGATGTACTTCATTGAAAGGTTCGAAACTAGAAATTCGTATTCAGAATGAAGCCAGCAAACAAGATTTTTGGTAGTGATGTTGCAGTATATCAATGGTGATCGTTGGTGATGTTTCAATACCATTTACTCAAAAGAGCATCAGATTCTCAGGGGTACGTAAGAAATAACACGAGTGCGAGGTGTCACTTTTAATAGAGGGGATATGAAGTTATTACGTAAACCAGGGCTTAAGATATAGCCTGTGGGCTATAGATGATGGACCTATGACGCACTTGTTGACATTAAGGGACGCCCTCTGTTGTTTTCTGGCAGGCAAATATTACAGTCGTTTGCTGTGACAGACCACATAAAAATCTGGTTATAAATTACTGGCAGAATCTTGCCGATCTAACTGGCACAAAATGCAGTGGTAGATTTGGCTTTATGATGGGCCTTGATAAGAAGTAATTATTTAATTCGAAACAAAAGGTACAGCAAAAACAGAATTTCCCCATGCAAAAGTATAGGTGCTTTTGCCTGCCAGTTTCCTATTTACACCCACAGGGGGCGCCATAAACATAAAATCAAATTTGTCACATCATCTATAGCATTCCAGTCTAGCATTTCAAGTCGGGAGCCTGCCGACGGAAAAACGCGTTGTGAAACATCGTAAATTGTTTGTTATTTGTTAAGTGTGTGTCCTAAGAATTATTAAGTGTGATCACGATTCTAGAATCGAACTCAAAATATACTTAACTGTCATGATTACGGCTCACAGCTGTAATGATTACGCTTGAATTTTAATGAGGATTTCTATAGGCCAGTCAAGTGTCAACAAAAGGTGGCATAACGCACAAAATAATTAAGATTAACCTTTTGGTACCAAAATGGGTATCAAAATTGTTTGTCAAATGGTAAATGATCGAAAATACACTGGTTTCACCACCTATGATATATTATTACATAATTAGGATGCAAATTGACTGGGTCTTAGGCGAGTATTATTAGCTCATTTGAAACTGTCAAACAAATAATATTTATTTTAACAATTTATCTATATATACAACCTTTTGAAAACAAAATCGTAAATTTTCCTCAATGATGTCCTTTCAACTGTTATGTGGCCTATTATATCAAAATATTGATCACATATTAAACTAAAACATATACTAAGAGTAGCCTGATAAAACAAATAAAACAGTTTGAATTAATTTGAACAATTTCATTTTTACCCTTGTACACAATTACCCCATCCCATTTTCTGTTGTTCCATTAAGTTGGACAATTTCCGCAGTATATGGACACCAAAGCTGTTTCTCTTGCAATGCGTCGCGGGGTCAAATCATAATATTGGGATACTTATGTAATATACACACAATCCAAAAAAGGTTAGTACCATCTAATACTTTAAGCAACAATAGCACATTTTTCTGAAAAGCGCCCCCAATCTTCCAAACTTTTGAGATTTTTGCCAGTGCGTTGGTTATTGGCTAGTAATTATACGGTGAGTGGAATGGTAAAGCTCGAAAAATGTCTCTATGCGTGAACTTTCGATTTTCATAGCTTACTTTGCAGGGGAAAAGAGCAAAAGGCGAAGGCACATAGTGTCAGCCCCGTGACTTATTCCATGGTTTGACCATAATGCTCTGTGTTTTGTCCTCAACTTCCTTTCAAAACCAAGGCCACCTTTTGTTACGCTAATATAAATTACTCTGTAATTATCATCTTAAAGCAGCCGACACCATCATATTAGCTGAAGGTGGGCTGAACCGTGGGGTTACGTAAGTTGACAAAATTACAATAATTGGAGCACCATTGAATAAGATAAGTTGTCAATTCATTGTAGAGTGAGGTTGACTACGAGTGTGTGGTACCTTTATAATGTTTGTATCAAACAGTATAAGGTACCTACTGGGACTACAATTTCCGTGGACTGCGATTTCTTAACACTAACAGAGTAAAACGAACACAGACGCAGACAATTCAATAAAGATTTGATTAATTGAGGGCTGCTTAAAAATTTATTGAGGATTTCTAAACTACACTTCTTTTCATACTTTAGTTGTAACCAATCTATAGAACCTATGTAGATAACCCATAGATAATATAATATAGTATATATATAATAGTATATTATATATATATAGATATATATATATATTTATATATAATCAAAGTTCAATATCCAAAGTAAAGTATGCCGTAATAATGAGATAAGTTGAACAACTTATCAACTTATTCATTATTAGGCATTCTTACTCTGGATATTGACCCTTATATATGTTATATGTAAGGACGCGCTTTTTATTATATATATATATATATATATATATTATATATATATATATATATAGATATATATAATAGATATATTATATATATATTGATGAACTACTGGACGGTTTAGTTGGTACTCGGAGTTTCACGCTTGTGCGATCATCAGCCAACTGCCCTGGTATTCGGTGGATGCGAAGAGTATATAGCGGTTTGAGGACGTCGTAGAGAGAAGTTGGTGGTCGTAGAGGCGGCAGAGATGGAAGTGGCAAATTGGCCGACGGCGGAGAGATATCGTAGTCGTTTTATCCTAGGTGATGCTGGAGTGGTTTGCTAAGTAGAATTTGTTCTCGTGCTGCACTTGGATATCATCAGTTCGGGTCACTTGTTGAGTAGTCTGCGTTTTGTCGGCATTGATGATGGCCCGCTTCTCGGTGAGGCAGAGGTCGCATTTCTTGGTTCCCTGGAGTACGTCGGGCGCTTGGATACGATTGAAAATCAGACTTGTTTCCCAACAGAGAAATAATGACTTATGTCGTAAACAAAAGAAAATAATACTTGTGTCACGACCTGTTCGACGTCCACCATGAGCGCGTGTGTCTAGCGAAAAGTGCCGTACCGTGATCATATACCGTGACAATCTGAGTTTCGAGCCCCACTATGGTCACCTTGTTTGTGTCCTGGGCAAGAACACTTGTCTCATTGCCTCGGCCCACCCCACGCGAAATCTGGGTAGCTGCTATGTGGAATATTAGATCTAACGGCTGATGGGCTTGTGCGCTTGTAAGGCATGTCTTTCGAGCATCCACCTAAATGAAGTCGAAATGATCGTGACGATTTCTTGGAAGCCACCCCGGCGTAATAATAGTGTGAGGCGCGTGTGCTTTGTAGAGCCCATATAAATGCTCCGTTATTATTATTATTTAAGATTACCATGGCACTACGACGGCGCTGAAGTTTGTGACCTCATCGGCTTGGACATCCTCAACATACTAACCAAGAAGTTCGACAAGGGGAAAATTTGACTCTACAGAGACGCCGGCTTAGCAGTTTTACACAAAACATCCGGCACCGCATCCGACAGGCTTCCGTAAAGGGTATTCGACCGTCCGATATTTTTACATTGCAGAGTGTTGATACAGAAAAACTTCCTTAGGACCGAGAGGAACATTTTTACGCCTTTATTGTAGATTTCAACAAGCTTTTTGACAGGGTTTCGAGAGATAAACTTATGATCAATTATTTTCTGTTTGGTATTCGGCAAAATGAGAAACATGTTGTCAAGTTTAAATAAAACGGTGAAAGCTTGCGTTCGTGAATGAAAGTTATTTCCGACTTTTTTTATCTGTGTAAACGGACTTAAACAAGGTTGCTTACTTAGTCCGCTCCAATTTTCCTTATTTATATCGGAACTATCTATAATATCCTTGATTGCAATGGTGTTCATGGCTTACAATTCACTCCCAGATACCACCGAGATTAATGCGTTTATATTATGCTGATGACATTGTCATAATGTCTGACACATGGGGGGGGCGCCTCAAGAACATATTGGGGTACTCTTCAAGAATTCTGTGAAAAATGGAAAATGAAGGTAAATCATTAGTTTTGAAGACAAAATTATGAATTTTTCGTAAGGAGGCCTCAAACGAAGCGATACGCTTGTTTTATGAGTAACCCTCTTGATGTGTTGCATCTTACAAATTCTAGGTATCAAATGTCAACTGGAAACGCATGGGGGAGAGCCACAAGAGCCTTGGCCGACCAGGCTTTAAAGCTTAATGTGCTTAGGAAAACTATGAATGCTTGTTTTGTGATCTGTCCCCTTATGATTCTTATTTTAAAATTTTTGATGCAACTATTTTACCTATATTACCCTATTGTTCTGAAATCTGGGGTTATAAACAGTATAGACTGTATAGAAAAGGTTCATCATAAAGCATGTAAACAGTTCTTACAATTACTGCAAATACTGCAAATGTGCGGCCATTGCGAATGTGGCAGAACCCTAATTTATGTAACCTGTATGACTTCGTTGTATAAAATTTAATTGGTTTCAGCTTTTTACATCGGAAATGATAGGTTCCCCAAAAAGTGTTATCTTTATGTTGTTTAATTTGGATGAAAGAGGATCAACAACCTGGGTCACGAGCACGTTAAAAAGGTCCTCCTTAAACATATGGCTTTGGCCATGGTGGTATAATCAGGGTGTTGAAAATGAAGTTCTTTTTTTGGAATTCTGAAACAGCGACTCGCTAGATTGTATGCAAACAAAATTGGCACTCTGATGTTTGTCTCTTGATAAATTAAGAACATATTGCACTTTTACGAATTTATGGCCCCTGAAAAATATTTGTATGTTATAAGAAACCCATTATCATAGGCGTTTTCTAGCCACCCCCCCCCCCCCCCCCCCAGTTAGACGTTCAAGTCATTATTCTCACGATTGACATGCAGAAGAATGAGAGTGAATGTGGAGGACCGGCTCTGTGACCTGGGTCGGAGATGGGAATTATGAAGACGAATACCATTTGTTGGTTTTTGAATTTTTCGATGACATTCCGCCAACAATATTACCCAGGAAATACAGATCCGATCCTAGTCTTCCAAAATAGTTTATATTTCTGATGGTTCCGATAAAACAACTGATATAAGTGGTCTTTCGTTGTTTGTTTTAGGCAATGAAAAAATCCGTGAAACAGATGAATTCTCTGTAATATTTCACTTTATATTTGCAATGTCTTCCTCATATTTTGTCATATATATTGTGTGCAAAGGGCCAAGGGCCTATAGTACAATAAATATGAAACTGCTGGGTTCAGTTCACTACCGTTCCAGTAGGTTCATCAATTTATCTCGCTCTGCTTCAAGCATTGAGCACTCGGCCATGAAGATAGTCTCCTCGCCATATAAAACCGCTCCTTCTTCAGTCGAGCACTCTTGCCTATCTGACAACATGTATACCAATGAAACACCCAACGCAGGCTAATCTCAGCCATTCAATGAGAAGATACCCATACCACCAGCGAACTAGTATTAAGAAAAAGTTCAGCGAGAAGTTGAAAGTATCCTCAAACGCATGAGATGGAAAGCCCATATTCTTAATGAAGAAAGAAGAAGACACGCGACGACGACGACGACGTGGGGGACCGGACATATGGAACTTTAAGAGCGCCGGGCCCTCCACAAATCGCAGAACTGAAACCATTCGAAGAAGGACATGTATAACCTCATCGACAGCATAAAATTTCGAACCTACCAGCGACGAATTCCAGAACCAACTAAAGAAGGACATCAAATCCATAAAGACCTCCGACGCACTGACATCCCGCCGACAAGACACGCACTTGTAATGATAGTCTTTGGTCATACATGGGGGTAGTTTCTTAGCAATTGGCGCAGGATTCGTATTTTATTCATGTTTATAGTCGATTGGGAAACCCTTTTGAAAGATTATACTCATCGTGGTTGTTGCCCGATAATTGCTTGTGGTTTTTAAAAGTGGTAGAAGCGTTTGGCCTGTGTCAGGATTGCCAGCTCGAGTCTTTTCTGTAGTATGTAATAGGTGCTGTTATCTCAGATTTATGGTCTCTTTGTCTAATTCGAGTAGTGTTTGTCATATTGGTGGTATCCCCTCTATGTGGGTTCGTTTAAATTTTCGGGATATATTTATTAAATTAAGATAGTGCATCTAGGTTTAGGCGCAAAATTAAGCTCTTGGGATTTTCTTTATATAGGTTTATTGGCGCAGTCATGTTGTTGTCTTAAAGGTCCCAGGAATTGCAAAAAGAATTGATGTGGTTTGTGTCAAGTCTACAAGGAGGGGCAAGAAAGCATTCAATATTTGAGTTGGTGATGACCTCATTAGTGACTATTGATTTTCAGAGAGTAATAGAAAATTCCAGGTGACTGGTGTGAATCTATTCATTGCACTGGCTGAAAATCAATAGTTTCACTAATGATGTCACTGGTAGTGTATTCTTTTTTGTGGCACTGTTTATTGGAATGGAATGCCCCGTAAAGATTTGGACTAGGTTATCATTTCTTGGGACCTTTAACATTATAGTTGCTGGCACTTTGTTGAAACGTCAAGTTAGTAAATAATTATGGTGATGCATGGTTGGGATTGCCTTCATGCAACCCATAGTTATATCATCAAATTACAATCGTCGGGTCTTTTGCAGATTTGCTCTTGTTGTTAGTTGGGATAGTGATCGGGTGTTGGGTGACAGGTAGTTGGAATATTTTGCAACCGTATTTTTATCCTTTGCTGTTATTTTTATAGTTAGTATTGTAGTTCGATAGCTCATTGTATTGTTTGGTCGTGTTGCTTTTTGAGGTCTTGACAGGAATGTAGGGCTCTAAAAACGTTTTGGTAGTGTGTAAGGCGTTTTTGGTTCCAAGTGATTCGTTTTTTCTAGGCTAATTCCTGATACGGTAGTGTGTTGCGTGGATCTGATTTGTGTTGTCAATATAAAGTTTTAGGTCCCCCTTTTAACGTGCATTCAAATGCTTATTATTTCGGCTTATTTCCAGCGGCAGGTTTGTCGAATCGCACCACGGATTGTATATTAGGGTAGATATTAGAGGTTTAAAGCCTTTAAATGCTTGTGAAAATTGTTCGATTTTGCCTAGAAGACTTTTGTTGATGCGTGTTAAGTTGTTTAGCTTTTGTGTTTCGGAGCATTAGTATTTCGGCTTTAGTTCAGTGGGATTGTTTTTAACCGATGTTGAGGTGTGCCGACCCATATTAACAAATTATGTGATGCTTTTACACTTGTGATGTTTTTACTTTTAAACTTATGTAGACAACTAAACCCAGTCCAAGCAAATGAAACGGGCTTTGTCTGTGGCAACACACCTATAGTAGATTCAACCCATCGTGTCACCTCTAGTACTTTTCCGAAGGTATGAGCTTTGAATGAGGGGCATGTGCAGTGGGTGAAATTAAAATTCCACGGCATATCTATTGAAACAGAGCAGTCCGATAGCAGAGAAAAGCAATTCTATGCTTAATGAAAGAAACGTAAGCGCATTTATAGCTATACATTACTCTCAAAACATCCTGACTAATCGTATTTGCTTCAATGGTATTCAATGTAACAGGTGAGTTGAATGTTACTGACTTCTGAGGGCCTGAGTTTGGGATACGATGGAACACAAAAGCCTTTGTACTATCAATGTGAAAATTATGTGAACATGAAAGGCCAGATTATCTTAGTTGTTCAAGAAACAGATGGATCGGGCCACATGTTTTCTTTTTCTGACTCCTGTTCCAACTAATCGACGCTGTCCAAAACGTTTCCTCTGGTGACACGATGGGTTGGATCTACTATAATACTCGATTTAATTAACAGCCGTGACACAGGATTAGTAGAACATGCGTGTGGGGTAGAATGTGTGGCCAAGATGTTGAATTCTGGTGAACCCCTAAAATAAATGTTCACTCATGATAATCGGGCTATTGAGGTCGTATAAGGGTTTATTCTAGTAATGCCTGTTGGTGGTTGATTGTTCCGGTAATGTAGGGTATTGTTCTAATGTTCGGGATTAGTTCTGATTTTATCTTTTGGCTTCCGATTTTTTTTTTCCAAAATTGTATTTTGTTGCTTTAGATGAAGCTGTTTCTGTTCACGGTAAACCGTCCATTGTAAAACTTTAAATTCATTCAAATTCGTTGTTATCATTATGATAACCTTAAGCGACTGCTGTGGTTTACTCCCGTTTCCTATAGATATGGCTAGATTCCCCATCTGAGTCGTTATTGTGTAGACATGTAGATAAATAGGTATGTTGCAAGTGAATAGTATGTTAATGTTTACTGATATGCTAATTGGACTCCCCACTATTGCGTAGTGTGTGTTTGTGTGCTATGAAATTTGGTCGTGCAAATTAATAATTATGATCTATGCTCAGTATGTGTGTTAAGAGAAGATTGTGCGGCGATGTCGAGCTATTCTTACAAATATGAGTTTAAATTGGTCTCCCCATTGTGCAGCAAGGTGTGCATATATATGTGTGTGTTGTGTCGTTTGCTTATTCCATATACAAATTTTAAGGGTCGTGGATGTGTTATACCTTCCAACAAGACAAATTGTAGTTTAGGCTACCCTCTGTATTTTATTTCTGATTTACAAATGATGTTATGTTATGAAAATGATAAATTTCGTGAAAAGAAGCTGCGGTTTTCCTAACCTGCCTATCTGTGTGGTTTGTGCTATCAAGTTAATCGTTGTGGTAATAAAGCATTTTGCACCATTTCAAATCGCATTAGACCAACCTGGGAATGGTCATTCTTCAAAAAAGGAAACTTTATTGATAAAAAAATAAAGTTAATGGTATTGCAAATTTCTTTACATTATCATGTTAACCATCCTTCCAAGTTTCCTGCATGATATTTTTAAACAATATGTTCAACTCAAACACCCTCATTTGCATAAATGAACGTGTTAATATTTTGGGATAAAAAAGTGAGATTGTTACACCATTTTGCTTTTTTGGAGTTATATTGAATAGCTATTGTGTTTAAAATACTGCCCAAATCATTGCGTGGACTTCAATTTTCAAAAATATAATGAAAAAATTAAAAAATTTATAGGAATTAGACAAGTGATTAACAAAGAAGTGTAATTGACTTTGGTATGTCACACACGTGAAACGTGATCAAAAAACAAAGAAAATTGTATTACTAGAAAACCACTCTCTCAGTAATGTTCATATTTCACGTCAAAGGCCTTCCGTCATACAAAATAAATGGTTTAGATCTTTCTTCTTTCAAAAGTTATTGATGTGCTAATTACTGTCACACACGTGACCGGCGCTCACCAAGAAGGTAGCAGTGTTAACTTTTATTATCAGTTAAAATATGAATATGATCAGTATCAGTTTAAACAAGAAAGCAACATGAATTTTAATAAAGACTGGCTTAAGCTTGATTTCCATGTGTCTTTTGAAAGTTTGGGGTGAAGTTGCCAAATTAAGCAGACTTGCACTATTTCAACACAGGAAATCTGCATACTAGGAGTAAAATTTTGCAAGTTATTACTGATGGAATTGTAATGAAGTGTTTAAAATAGTTGTGAATATGGAAATACACAAGATTTTATTACAACTTCGCTTTTGGTACACATTAACAATGGTCGCCAATGTTGTGTTATAAGTCAATTGAGATGCCACACACGTTACCACCAATGTCACACACGTGACCGTACTTAGTTTGCTTGTTACTTTTAATTACCAACATTGTTGTAATGACAAAGTACCAATGTCTTTTTGAATAAATATAAGAATGTGAGCACTTAAATAATCACATAATTTTACAGTTGAAGTTTGAATTCTAAAAAAACCCTTTTTGTCAGAGGTCACAAACGTGACCGAACTTTATTTGCACCTCATGACAAAATAACCAAACTGGCGAAAGTAGAAACATTAATTTTGGTTAGGTTTGGACTAAAGGGTACATATTATGCCAAAAGTAATAACAGATTGGTTTTTAGGTCACAAACGTGACCGAAAAATGGTCCGAATGTAGTTGATATTCTGCAAACAATAATACACCAGTTATTTTCGACCAGTGATTTATTGCATTATCTTGTAGAAGGAAATAACAAATTGGCGTGACACCCTGATATATTGCGGGCAAAAAGCGCGTTCGCTTGGTCCAATCACTATGAGCTAGTTAAATCTCAGTTCCCTTGGCAGAGTTCAGTGGCTTTCATTCACCAGTGTATTTGGGAATTACACCCTTGTCTTTTTGGGTATGATATTTGATACCCAGTTCTCACATGGTCAGTTCATGTCAATGTATGTACAAGTACAACCCACTGAAGTGTGTCCTTGGTAGATGAGCTTATTGTAACTCATAGTGGATAATAATTTTAAACAGTTGACGTTCCAGAGACACTATTAAAATGCATATTGATTGCTCACCGTTTTAAATGGGTTTCATTCAAATCCTATATTGTATTCGTCTTGAAGCAACCACAAATCTTGTACCAAATTGAAAGAACTACGTGACAATGATAAATGATCCTGCAGGCGATGAATTGAAGTAAATGCTTAGGGAACAATTACTGTTGAATGCCAGTAGACTAGGTCAGATGGTGCTGGTGTTCTTTGATTGATAAGTGTCATTACAAATAATGCATGGCACAAACAAGTTCAGAATAAAGAGTTTTTGTCCAAAAGGCTCTATTCAAGGTTGGATATGTATGCTTTAAATTATGGGTCCCGCTTTGAATAGCACAAGTACTTTGAGGTCGGTTATTAAATTGATCTGAATGAGGAATACTGCGGGAACTAACACCTTTTGTTATAGGTTATGCATGAGTGAGGTGAAAAACCTCTATGGGCATTCAACCTTCTCTTCGGCTAAGAGTGAAAAAGAGTGATATCGATGGAATGTGCGTCGGACCTTTAGTTACACTGCTACAGCCCTGGTAAAGTTTCAAGTTCATACTGGGACCAAACATATCAATGATTTTGTTGAAACTGACGTCAAATTATTGCTCTAGTCACAGTGAAGCAGAAAATTAGTTTTAATTCTTGGGATGGCAGCTCTGTATACAATTTTGAGGTCAAGTTTGGTGACCCCTATAGACCATGTAGACCCTTATTAAATTAATTATGAAACCAAATGCCAAACATTGCAAAAAAAGGTAAGACGCTTATCTCAGTAAGTAAACATTTAACATAATAAAAACTATACTTTTTGGGAGTCCTCTTACCCCAGGCAATAATTTGCAAGTATTCAAAATATAATCAGATTAATTTTTAATGTTGACCATGTACAAATTGAGATTGACCTTTTTTACCATTTTAGTATTTTTACCCTATAACTCCAAAACCAATAGTGGTAGGTGGTACAAACTATACATTTTTGGAATCCTTATGATTACTAGTATATGGAGAATATGCCCTATTTTTCAACGTGATAGGGGCATCTTTAAAGTTGAAAAAGTGATACCACAATTTGAGAGTATTAACTACCTAGCATTGATGTTGAGGGTCCATACTAACCACTAAATGTGTTAAGCCTTTTCTGTAGTGAGAGGTAAACGAATTCCTTAAATAAGGCCCCTATTATATTCTGCTCCTGCTCTATTGGCCCTTAATTGAGCTAGGCTAGGTTTCCAACTAAATTTAGGTTCAAAAGTAGGTCTAATTAAATACATAATTGTGATATTTTTCGTTTTATTTTTGCTTTGCTTGAACAAAACAATACCCGGTTATTTATGAGTAGGCCTAAAAAAGTAATAAGAATATCAACAGATATTCGCACCAATAAACGTCCATGCTACAAGCCGGATTGAATTGTATTATGGCATGATTCTGATTGATGTAGGCTACAGTATCGATGTACATTATAATGCATTCATTGGTACAGTCTGCGTCACTTCGCACAAATGCACGGCGTAGACAGATACTTGAATTCTCTGGACTTGTCGTTTTCCGGAACTAACGATATCTAATGCGACAATGGACACAGTAAAGCAACCTATTCCCGTGCCAATTTCCTTTTTAAAAATCCCGGGTAGACTTTCGTATGTGCGCGTTGGCCCGTAACAAGAATAAGAAAAATCATGTTGTAAATTTACATAATACATGTTATATGTTTCAAAGCCGCCCTGTGATTGGGCTAAACTTGTTGTCAACCTTACGATGTAGGGGAAATACCTGTACATGGGGGGGGGGGGGATTTTCACAAAACAATATCTCCGATTCAAATCAATAGCCTAAAAACATTATAGCTGCTCGGTTTTTCAACCTCAAATCTAATATTATTATGGTGCCAGAGGATTATGCGATTTAGCCGGCTAGCAAACAGCAGTGTGGCACTAGTCATTCGCTATCATTTAGAGCCAAAAGTCGCATGAAAAAGCTTATGTTCCTAACTTTTCTGGTGCATGAAGATTGATAGTTTTGCTGTCTTGCGGACTGACGTCTGGTATGACGATATAAATTGGTGAGATCTGGGTTGAAAATTATGCTTGCTATCAATATTAAGTATAAAATCTGTAAGAATATCAAAAAAAGTTGACATTTCGATCTGACATACCAATATTAACCTATTCTTGCAGGGAACACCTGACTGAACAAGTGACCTGACCTCCAGGGTCCACGGTGCATGCTAGTCTTCATGGTCCAGTAGCCTCTATAAAACTGTGGATAAACCCTAAATCTCATGATGATCAGGTAGGAGATATGATTTTCAAGCAGAATGTCACTAATTTTCTATATGCTTTGGATTACCAAAGCAGTGGATGATGGTGGGATTAAACCACACCCGCCAAGACATGAGCAATGAAATCTAACAAAATATTCATAAAATATAGAATACCGAATCCATTTACCCAAGACTGTATTCTTAAAAGCAATGATTTCTATCTTCAAGCAGAGAAGAAATTGACACTCCAATGACACAACTTGAATTGAGTTCAGGGTTAATTCAATTGGCCACCATTTTGAAAACTCAAAAGATGCATAAAGTGTTTTAAAGATTAACACCATAAAATGCATAACAAGAGTAACTCGGAATTCTATTCCAAAAAGTCAACTTGGAATCCACGATCAAGCGATTTTTTCAGGATTGTGTAAACCCCAAATCGCGACCCCCTATTTTTATCGAAGTCGATGTTTTTGCACTTTTGTGTTGGAAATTGTTGTTGTAAAGACCTCTGCAAGTGGTAAGCGTAACACGCCTATTTGTCAAGGAAATTAGATTTTTATGCCTTTAGTCAGAAACATCGTCGTACATGGCATCTTCAAGCCGCTATAAAATGCTTAAGTGTCTGTTTTCACAAAGAACAGTAATATAAGGTGTTGATATGACATAACACTAGGTTTTTAGAGACAAAATCGGCATTTTAAATTTGGGAAAAAATGACTGATAGTAGCTTTAAGTCAAAAGACCAAAGGTTGAATTCAATATGTAACTACCAAAAATGTTATCCTTGGTAAAAAATCTAGAGCAGCATACATCACTGACCAAACTAAGACCATAAAGGAAAGGTTCTTTACAAAATGCCTTACTCCAGGCTCAAAATACAGCATCAAAACGGAGAGAATTATCGGATCAAAACCTCAATTGAATCAAAATTTTGATGCAACTCTATGAAATCAAAATATTTTGTTTCACCTGCACCTAGCATTGTTTTTGCTAGAGAAAATGCATCCTATGACTTAATAAAGTTCTCTGGCATTGCTCCCCATGAATAAGTAATTGAACTAAATTACTGGGTCTAGAGCATTAACAGAGTCCAGACTCAAAAATCTGCCTTCACAATAGCTTTAACTGAACTTCCTTGACAAAGAGCCCAAGAAGATGAGAGACTACGAGTTGAGTGTGCATGTAGTCTCATGTCAGGTTCCTTAGCCTCAGCAGAATCCTTCTTGATACACTCTATAATCCACTTTGCCAATCTGTCCGTAGAAATAGTTTTAAAAGTCTGGAATGAAATAAATTTCTCCTTTAACATACTGCTGTAAATGACCCTCACCGGGCATAGTTTGATATCATCCTCAACAGCATACGAACTTAACCGATTAACAAAAACTGGTTTTGCTCTATGAGCCATTGATTCATTCTTTGCTCGATAATTTAGTCTGGGGGTAAGTCCAACTCCATAAGGCTCCCAGCGCAAATGCCCTTTTCCTACAGATAATGCACGAAGGTCTCCAACCCTACGACCATAAGTTAATGCAAGCAGCGTAAGAAACTTAACAGAACACTTTTCCCAAGGAGTTCAAAGGGGGTTCGTTCAGCTTACCCAAAACCAAGGGAAGACCCTGCGAGGGCAGTAACAGATTAGAAGGTGGTCTCTCCTAGAAGAAATTCTTGATCAATTTAGATAGATCTGCATTTTCTCCAACTAACTACCATGCCAGCCGGTATGAATAGAAGAGATAGCCGCTCTATAAACTGCTATTGTTTAGGGGTTCAAATTCTTAACTTTGAAAAAAAAAATACTCCAGAAAATCTGCAACTTCTGTTACAGTTGCATCAAGGGGACTGACATTTTGTTGATCAAACCAACAATCTGATCTTTGCATTGTAAGTTGATCGTGTACTAGCTCTGTGGGAACTGGCGATTCTCTTTGCAACCGAACCAGCAAAGCCTTTCTCAATGCATTGTTTTGAGATAATTTCAGGCTTAGCCTTTCTGGAAAAAGGGTGCTCTACGTCTGATTTTGTCGGCCTTAATAGATTTCTTATTATTTGGTAGTTGGATTGGAAACTCTACCAGGAGGTCTAACAGCCTTGGATACAATGACTGTCTTGGCCAGTTTGGTGCAATTAGAAATACGACATAAGGATCTGTTTGAATCTTTTGAAGCACCTTTGGGACTAACACCTGTGGAGGGTTAGCATATCATAGAGGAAGAGCCCTTCCAACTCTGAGCCAAGGCATCCATCATTGCTGCTCTTACGTCTTGAACTCTTGATCAAAACAACGGGAGACGATTGTTCAGTTGAGTTGCGAACATGTCTATTTGAGGTGTGACCCAATTTAGGAAGATTTGATTCACTTCTGTTTGGTTGAGGGTTCACTCTGTAGGTAGAATCTTTTAAGAGGGCATCTGCTCACATTTTTCTTGCCTACTATAATCTGATCGAGCTGTGATTGCATCATGTTAGAAAGTCCCACAACAACATGCACAGATCTGGAAATCGACCCCCACCCCGTTCCTGATATACGCCAATGCCTGTGGAGTTGTCTGACCGTATCATCACACACTTTCCTACTAGATGACTCTTGAACTCTCGCAGAGACAAATGTATCGACATGAGTTCCAGCCAGTTGATGTGATAATTCTGCTGGGTCGGGGACCACTCACAGCTGTTTGACCCCATGCAAATTGTCTCTTTTATTTTTAGAGCAATTTAAAGCAATGGCGACACACTTTTGACAACTAATATAAGAAGGGACATGCAAAAGCTATTATTTCCGCGAAAATCAGAAAATCCATTGCGGGAATCTTGCCATATAGGCCTACAAAGGTCATAATTTGTATGTTATAGCGCCCTCTATATTGCTATTTCCCATAGAAAGACGTGTAAAACTAGGTTTTTATGAAAAATCATATTTGCCCGCAATGAAATTTCATCAAATTTACACAGAATATAGTTAGTGGCATAAATACTCCAAATTAGTTGTCAAAAGTGTGTCGCCGTTGATATTTTTTGTTTTATTCTTGTTTTGTCATAATAAATGAGACTCTCAAACAGCTGTGCACTTCCCCCCTGTCTGAAGATCTCTCAAATGACCCCAACCGCAGTTGGAGGCAGTTGCTGTCAAGGTCACCTGTGGAATTTGTTGTTTCAGAGACTGCACTTTGAACAAGGTCCCTCTCATTGTCCACCATTGCAGGTGGCTTTTGAGATTGTGATCTAACTGAATCTTCCAATCTTGATATTGTAAGCTTGGACGCCACTTGCTGAGAAGAAAGAGCTGGATTGGCTTCATGTGCAGTCTTGCCATTGGCACCAAGTTTATGCGTGAGGCCATCACACCCAAGAGGATACGGATTTTGTAAGCTGATACTACTGGAATAGAGAAAGGATATCCTGCAACTTTCCCCGGTTACTCTCTGTAATAGTGACAATGGTCTGCTTCATATTGAACTGGGATGAAGAAGAGATTTTGCAGATTGACAGAAATCCTGTCCTTCTCAATACTTCCAGTGCGAAATCTACTTCTTGAATCAACTTGGAACGACTGCGGTTTACTAAGATCCAATCGTCCAGGAAAGTATGAATCTATTAGAGAAATTGACACTTTGGTGAACACTCTCTGAGCTGACGTCAGCCCGAAAGGAAGCGCACGAAACTGGTACACTCTTCCATGGAAAGCAAAGCGAAGACATTTTCTGTGTGATTGAGCAAATTGAATCTGGAATAGGCATCTTGAAGATCGATCTTCACAGCCCACAGTCCTGCATCGAGGACTTGAATAAGGGACATCATGTATTCCATCTTGAACTTCTTGAATTTCTTAGATTGAGAATCATCCTGAAACCATCTTTTCTTTAGAAGTGTTAGAATTTCTTGCTTCAGGCACAAAGATTTTGGACCCAATGGAACCTTGACCTTGTGACCTTCACTGATCACCTCCAACACCCAACGGTCTTGAGTTACTCCCTCCCAAAATGTTGTAAAATAGCTGAGACGCCCCCTACTGGGATACCTGTGAACTTGTAGTCAAAATCTACACGAGCGGTTAAACTTGTCAAAACACTGCTTGCCTTTCTTGCGAAAGGAAGGGTTTGAACTGGGACCACCTGCTGGTTTATCTCCCTTGGAAGGCCATGTTGAAGTCTCCCCACTAGGTCTTGTTACAGTGCTTGGGAGTTTAAAAACAGAAGTCGACTTATCTGCTGTTTCTTCTTTGGGTTCTCTAAACCTTTTGGAGCAGAACGCTTCTGACCTTTGTTAAATGATACCTCCTTCTCACATGTTGACTTCATGTACTGTAAATAATAGTTGAGCATGTTCATGGGTCTTCTCAGCAAATTGGCCACCAAACAGTTGTTCCCTATGTAGGGGTATATTAAGAAGAGCCTCACGAAGCTGAGGATCAGGTAGTTTCATGTTGTTAACCTAAATGCTACCCTACGTCTAGCCACACGAATGACAGGCAACACGAGAAAATTGGTCAAAACCCGCAACTGCGGTATTCATCGCATAGCCCACAATAGACAACATCTGGAATAGAATACAATCTATTATCAAGAACCCCAGCAATAAGGACCATGGGAGACGCGCCAAACCAACACAAGCAGACTTTGTTATTATAAAATTTGGCAAAAAAAAAAACTCGATCTTTCGTTATATTACCTTTCGGAGAAAATCTTGCAGACTCATAACTTTCTATAAATGACCCTTATGTTCATTTCCTTTTTAGAATAAAGACCTTATAATAAAAATCTTTCTGAGCAATGACCCTTCGGAGAATGATCAATTGGAGAGAAACATTTTGGTGTAACGACCTTTCGGGTTAATGAACTCGTTCGGCACATAAATTACCCTTCAAAAAAACTTATGAGTTTTCAAGAGCAGTGTGTCGGAGTAATGAGCGCAGCGTTAAAGCTATATGACACGTCGGAATATCCAACTGCCCCCAAATTTTAAATTTATTCAGAGCCAGAACCGTCAATGAGAATTGCATGTAAATTGTACATGTATATGGCTCACGTAATGGTAAGGCTAGTGTCAAGCCGTATCATGCTCCAAACTTGTAGGGGATTTTGTACAGAGCTGGTAGGCATATAGGAAATTAGACGGCTTTAGCTATTGTCGAGGTATTACTGGCTTTACATGTTCAGATGTGATAATTAATGATGTTGATATTCCACTGAGTAAACACATACTACACGTGCTTTTTCAGAAAATTACTATTATGCTTGTGGTAACGATCGATCACCACAAGCTTGCAAATTGTTACAAAGAAAACACTAAAGTATAACCCTAACCCATATTAACGCTGAAAATCTTCGGATTTACCGCCTTCTGGCCTTGGTTTTCTACTCGTTCAAATTTGAGTCAGGGGAAAGCTCGTATGGATGTAGATACAGGTGGCTAAACTCAAGAAAAAGATTAAATCCATGTTAAGCCCATGTTATTTATACCACTTTGGCATGCAGAACTCCAATATTGCTTTTATGCATTAACTTCAAGGGACGCCTCAGAACACGGTGGAATATTTAAATGGGAAGAAGGGTCTCGATTTTAGATGCAGGAGGAAAACTGCGAGGACAAGTAATGATCGGCAACCAAATTCAAATACAACGCTGGCTCGGCCTGGGAATCGAACCCTAGCAACATTGATTAAAGGTGAGCGACATCGACCGCTATAAAACCCATACCCCTCCCTTAAATCAATTTGACACTTGAAACGTCACAAAAAGGCCTACAGCACTAAATCGCTCCACGGTTTTTGTGAAGTTGTGTGGGTAATTTCCGGTAAAAAACAGATCGACATTGGCATGGTATGGAGATATCGTGATTGGCAAATGTTATATGAAAAATAAATATCGTAGACAATGAACAATACTTGGAAATCAGAAAATAAGCATTTTAAATATATATTTTGAAAGGTTAGCACGTGAACCAGTGATAAACCTTTGGTTCTATAATATTTTCGTGGCAAAATCAAAATAATAAGGGTTGCCAGGGGGCTAGAGATCCGGATTCTCAATAGAGGGGGGTGCCAAATGTTAAGGCTCGCAGTTGGTGGGGGCGGGGGGACTTACAACGTCCTGCCGGGCGCCCACAAAGCTAGATCTACACGTCGCCCAAACCCTTTACCATCATTCTAGAGGTCTCTAAAGGGGCGCCTGTGCCTAAAGAAAAGTCAATTTTTTATGTATGTAACAGTGGTCCCCGACGCTCTATGCGGCACCCGGCGCACTGTCAGGGGCGCGGCCGGGGGAGCCCCCTCTAAATCCGCCCCCTGGTTGCTAGAGTTTAAAGTTCGACAAATCACCATTTTCTGGCTTACATGAACTAACTGAATCTTCGGGGGTTCTTAACGATTTCCGTAGTACGATGCACGCATACATTCAAATTCAAAATGCGCTATTTTTCATCATGAGCAGACAGCAATATTCGACTAAAAATGGAGATCGCACTTTTTTACGTTCCGTTGATATTCCCTCTCTATTTTCATGTGAAACGCTTTATTTCAAGTCTGCTTGTTCACCTTCGGTTTCGTTTCATCATCCGAACCCGTTGATACTTATCGAACTGAATTCGCCTTCCCCTCCCTCTAAAAAAATATGGCGGTCCTCGGACTCGCTAGTGGTCCGCCTGCCGTCGCGGTTTGTGAATGACAGGCCTCAAATTCCTTGAATAAACAAGTGGAGTTTTGCAGTAATAAATAACCATACACCAGTTTGGTTCTTATTGAACTTTTCAATTCAGGTCAATTTTACATTTTCAGTCCTATCTAACAAACTTTACCTCACATGAGCCTTGGTAGCGGTATGTGACATTTGACCTCATCTAAAAATGAGGGCTCCCACATTGTAACCTCTGACTTAAGATGGTTTTACTGAATCCTGATTTAAGCATAATAGCACATTTTTGAAGAGCACCCCCGCCCCAATTTCAAAAAAAAATATTGAGGTTTTTGCACGTTATCAACCATTTTTTCGAGCAAGCAATGGTACTTAAGTAAAAGTTGGTGAGAGGCCTAATGAGTAATTGAGTAAAAAGCCTTACACAGGCAACACACATTGGCTTATGTGGACTCTGACCTCAATATCACGTACAATACTACACCACACTTTGTAAATGACAATATCAAACTGCGAAAGAGTATTTAAAAGTTTATACTTACATCTGCTGCATTGCATTTGAAGGATCAATGTGTCCGTAATAAAATCTCCTGGAAAGTCCGTTATGCGGTTTGGTGATATTTTGTCTAAGGCATGCTTACGGCGGGTGCTGGCTTAACTCCATATATTGTGACAAGTTTGCCTGATATTGCCCTTCCTGCATTATACGGTGTAGTAGGGGTAATATTCCCCATTTCAAAACCCCCATCTGCCGTGTAACTGGGTGCTGCTAGATAATGGCAGCGGGTAGTGCAAGAACTGTCAAGAGTAAAATGATATAGGGTGAACAGTACGTTAAACATAAATGTTATATAAAAAATATGCTACTCTATACCACGTGCAAACATAGCTGTTTGAAAATCTCAATTTTATGACAAACCAAAATAAAACAAATACAAACGTTTGCAATTTTGGCAATTGTTTTTTTTTTAAACGGCAGTGTACGATTTTTGTGCATTTTTTGGTGAAAAATTAAATTGGTTTAGAGTATGCTTTTTATGGTACGTCACTTTTCGTAATTTGCACTCTGGATCGGCCCCTTAACCTTTAGCATTTTTTCTTGTTTAATCAAATTAAACTCCAAGCGATCGGTGAGACCCAAAAATTTTTGGACACAGTCCACTTATCGGTAGAGGAGAAATTTTGTATCCACAGAATCAATACCATATTTCAAGACTCAAGAGGCCAAAGTGGATATGTTTTACGTTTATGTCTGGCCCTATATCATGCACGCAGGCGCTAAAAGTTTATGCAGATATTTGCATTGTATTGTTGTCGTCTCAATAATATCGTCGGCTGCATCACATAATGTTAGATTAAGATTTTGGACATTTGAGAAAATTCTGTAGTGTTAATATGACGTTGAGCTCTTCATACTTACAGAGTTTCAGACTTGGGCTCTACCTAATTAATGAGATACTAATTAACAAATTTTTTGATCTTGTGTAATAATCATAAGTTATTTTTTTCACATACAGCGCGATCTGACTAGATCACTATGTGATGCACTAAAATAACGTACATGCGTATTTAACACGGCGATGAATACTTTACATACCGAGCTCTATCTGTGTTTTCTATCTAAGGAATCGAAAATCGATAAGATACATAATATCTTCATCACATACCGATCGATATCAAATCTGCGTCATATACCGAGCTATCGGACATGACCTATCCTATGTGGACGACTGATTACAATTGCGCTTTGTTACTACGGTGATGAATGTCAACATTACTGGGCTATCTGTGTTCTTTGTTAGACATCGGTGTAAAGCAAAACAAACAAAATGTCGTCTCATACTGATCTATAAGTTTACAGTCATATTAAAAAGTGTTGACTAGATATAACAGCATTATTTGCCAACTGAATTAAAAAATCTGAAGTGTTTCTTGATATTTCCTCTTTGATTTGTAGTAGACGCAATCGGTATTGTTCGAGCATATTACAAAGGGAAGATTTTTCAATGCGATTTTTCGAAACACCACTTTGTGAGATAGAAATCACACAATTTACGTTTCGTCTTGACACACAGCGCCGCCCATTGTGAATCTTGGCAACCTGGCAAATCTTCTGACCTAAGGAGTTATCACCACATAATTATCGGCTTAGCGTACGGCGGTCGGTAAGTAAGTTAGATCATGTTTCTAAAAATTGAAAGTGTAAATTGAAACAGCGTTTGAAAATTTCTCAAGACTGCAAATAATAATACGAAAGGCATTGTGGGAATAGGGACGGAAATGCGGCCCATAGCGATTGCGTGTGCACTTTCACGTGTTTGCGAGCACCGAACTACCCGACAAAAACATTTTCTCGCTAGGTTCTATAGGTTCAGACCCAATTACGATACATAGGCCTATTGAAAAACCAAAAAACATAGTAAATGGACCCTCTGATGCAAAAATCTCCAAGAACCCCTCGTATTCCGGAGATATTTGGGATTCAGTTTCATTTACATGCATTTCGATTATGACGGAATGAAAACGTTAATCTCTCGAGCAGAGTACTAATTTAGATAATATCTTTTTGCAGTCTGTGACAAAGACTAACTACTTTCCGGACCCGCCGCACAGTGGGCCAGAATTGAATCAATTTGTGTTGAAATTGTTGAAATTAGAAGGTGGATTTGGTCAATTTTAAGGTTTATTAGGGGGTTTGTTGACACGCTGAGAAGTAATTGTCTAGAAATTATATGACGTCATCAAAAATACTTGATTCTGATGTGGTCATGATAGTAGGCATTATTAATCCATAAATAACCACATTAAAACAATGACTATTTAAGTATATAGGGGGTTCTTGGACATGAGAAATTTGCTGAATATCTTAGAAATCTATATGCGTCATACAAAATACTGTTTTCTGATTGGTCATTGTTTAATAGGCATTGTATCCATAAACGAACCAAAAATCAATGACTATTAAAACATATAGGGGTTTTGGACATGAGAAATTTGCTGGTAATATCTAGAAATATATAGACGTCATCAAAGACTGTTTCTGATTGGTCATTGATAATATGCATTGTAATACATTAAAAATAACCATAAATCAATGACTATTAAACATATAAGGAGTTCTTGACATGAGAAATTGATTGGTACTATTACGGGAATATATATGACGTCATCAAAATACTGTTTTCTGATTGTCTTGATAATAGCATTGTAATCCATAAAATAGCCCATAAAACAATGACAATTTTAGCATTTAGGGGGTTCTTGGACATGCGGGAAAGTTGATGGTAATATCTAGAAATATCGTATGGACGTCATCCAATACTGTTTCTGAGTTGGTCATGATACATGCATTCCATAAAATGGCCAAAATATAAAAATGGACTATTTTAGCATATTCGGGTTCCTGGACATGAGAGGAAAACGTGATGGTAATATTTAAATATGTATGCACGTAGTTGCTGATGGTCACAGTATATATTGAATCCATAAAAGGGCATACCCATAAAACAATGACTATTTTAGCATATAGGGGGTTATTGGACATGAGAAGTTTGTAAAGTATATGTGAGTTCATTTAGAAGTATACAATACAAAATACATTCCAAAATTATCTGTAACCTGTAAAACATAATATGACCATCAAAGTCCCTGGAAAAAGTTAAAATGTCCATAAAACATTGACTATTGAAAAGAATTAAAGAGGTTTAAGACATATAAAATAGTATTTGAAAAATATTCCCTTAATCCCTAAATTGCCATTTTGCAACTTTTTTTTCAAAATCACGGAGCGGGGACCCCTCCCTTGTGTTGAGTAGTAGGAAATAGCTCATTAGATCTAACAAGATAAATAACGCTACCTCTTTTTGCGGTGATGGTCAGGTGGTAGTCATTTTCCTTTGGATGTAAGTGATATATGCCGTCATCAAAATAATGTTTTTCTCACTTGATCTGCATATTGTAAGATCATAGCAATGTTTAATAAAACTAAAAAACAGTGGTATGTCCCCAAAAATGCATTTTGAAAAGCTTTTAAATACCGTTTTCTACTAATGTTTCTGGAAGAAAAGTTAAACTATTAAAGCATTAGACATGGATTTGTGGATTGGGAAAATGTTTCGTATCACAAAGTGATTCACATTTGATTGCGGGCGTTCGCCAATTTTCGTTCATTTTTCTTACGTACCAATTGTACGTAACCTTTGACCCCCTCGAGTTAAAGAATTGCGGTATGTTGGATTTTCCCACTCTCACCAATCGCCTTTTTTCATACGGATGACTGAGATAAGTTTTACCCCTCCACTCGCGTACGTTTCATTAATACCATTTTAGCCCGTATTCAGCCAATATATTAATTTGGATTGCTTTTCTTGCTGAAGAAAGTATACTTTATTTGTCATTACATTTTAAAGAAAAACTTAAAGGCAGAAGAAAGAGCTGCAGACTTATGTTACGATTTTTCCTTGCATTTATTTTTTAGTACTCTAGGAACAGGCATTACAAAATTTTCCGCCAAGCCTCAAATAAACTGTTATTCCATGATTCTTCTTAAGCTAAAGTAACACGTGTTCGTTCTTTTATAAAATTGGCTGGTCACATGGGATATTGTTTCCCACAGATATGCTGCATAATTAGATTACCTCCAGAAGTATCACAATCTGTAATCCTCTTCAATTGCTGGAAGTTTAATAACAGATATGATTTTGGGAGACTAGAAATAGTGCATACATCACAGCGCGGTGCTGCGGCAAGTTTGAAATGGTTCATTAAAAAAACGGCATTTTGGCATAGGTGTGGTGCACTTAAAATACCTCCAATATGCAGTGTGGCAAATTGTGGAAAAAAAAATTTAGTATTAATTGAAACATAGGGCTTTGATGAAAAAGGTTGATATAAGACTCTAGCGGGAATCAACGGGGAAAGAATCCTAACTTTTATGCATTTTTTTTTCAAAAAAGTTAATTTCTAGCAGTTTTTTTGGTCAAAAAGGGGATTTTTCCCCTTAAATGTTATACACATTATTTTTTTTCATTAGTATATTCTAATCTGTGTATTAATCACTGTGGTAGATCGAGGCAATTAAAAAAATGGATCATTTATTCTCCTCGTCACAAGGAGGAAGGAAGTTTATATTTTGGTGGTATTATCATTTGTAGAGCAACAGCCACGCTTTTTTTAATGTTTACGGGCGTATATGACAAATTTTAAACTCTTTAAAAAAATAAATATTTAACAGAAACCGTGTTCTTGGGAGGTTTTTCGTTCCACTAACCTTGAACATAAAAAAACCTAAAAAGTCAAATTCGGCGCAATTTTGATTTTGGGCAGGCTTTGAGGTGATTCTGGCCCACTGTGCGCCTATAGGCTGAGGGTGGAAAACTCTGTGGAGATAGCGTTGATTTGGATTTTTTGTACAGTGCGGTGCACTGGAGATTGCGCAAAAATAGTTGGCCTATCGTAACGATTTGCGCACCAAAATAGTCCTAACTAAATTGTTAGTGAGCGACTAGTTTATAATATAGGTTTATTTTGGAAAAAAAGACACCTTTTTTAAAAAAAAAAACGCTGAACAATTACGAATCCATACAAGCAATTTTCCCACCTTTTCAGCTGGCTTAATTCTCGATTGCTGCTATCAAGTAATGCCACCACGCCAGGCTGTACACAAAGGATAGTGAGGGCTAATTTGGTCTTTTTTGTCAGGAACCCATTTCTAACATCAGAATCGACACCTGATTCGTTGGATTTCGCGATATCCAAGGTACCGCGAAACCGTTTGTCATTCCTTGTCAAGCCTAATCGCAGACTTTAACACCACAGCGATTGCCTGCTAGGGGAGTCAAAAGAGGCTAGTTGCATGTCTAATAATAGCCGGCCAATTAGGATGCGGAAAAACGGAACTAGGTGGCGCTGTGTGCCAGCAGTACAGATCCTATGGGAGCGTAAATGGTGTGAGATCAGTATGTGTTGAAGCCAAAATATGTTTTAAATAACAACTTAATCTTCACTTGCGTTCGATTCGCTCTCGCTGTCAGAATCCTCGGCTAATTTCAACAAAAAACTAATTTCACTATGTCCACTTGTGTTCTTTATCCCAATAAGAGCTTTCCACGTTAAGGATGTGTCGCATTGAATTCGTCCAGTCATAGGCTGTAATTGTTCATTGCATCATAAAATGATTACTTAATCGCTGCCATACTGGATTGTGTATTGTTTCCTAGAAACGCAATCCTTCATGTTGGCCCATATCAGCTAATGCAGGGTTCAAGCATGATCGCACATGTGTGAGGTTGCATTCAGGAGGCGAAAACAAAAATTATTTCAAGGTATAAAAACAACTGCAATTAAAAAAGACTTGCAATTGTTTTTAAAAAAAAAGCTGACATGTATGTGGTGACGTGAGCTACCTAAGCCTGACATCGCAGACCCCGGTCGTGAAGATGTCTGGCGTTGGAGAGTCCACACTAGCTGGGGCAGTTATTCCATAAACGGAGAGTGCCGGAAAGAAAAGCGCATTCATCAAGGGTGTGCGGTTGAATGGAACATGTAACTTTTTGATGATAAATCTTGTTTTGGCACCATCATCAGAAGGTTTCTCCTTTTTGAGGATGAGTTGACTCGTCGGGAATGTTCTACCAGCTTGTTGTTATTGCGAAAATCAGGGTGACCTTGGCGACAGCTCTTCGTTGTTCGAGAGAGTCCCAACCGTGTGTGTCAAGCATGGTGGTGGCCAGCTCTGTCGGGGAGCAGTCACTCATCACATGTCGTGCTGCAGTACGTTGGATGGATTCGATCTTGTCTATTCCTTTCTTGGTAGATGGAGGCCATACACCACTGGCATACTCTACAATGGCCGCACAAAGGTGTTATAACAGCGGGTCTACAGCAACACTTCACGGGGGCAGGTGCCAAGAACTGCGACGGAGGAAGGCAAGGGCTTGCATGTATTTCTTATTGGTGTTGTCAAATTGTGTGTGTTCCAACTTAAGGTTTTTGGCTGAAGAACATACTTCCATTGGGTGACCTAGATATAATAAGAAATTCACACTGAATTGT
This sequence comes from Ophioderma brevispina, assembly GCA_023653785.1. Classification (NCBI taxonomy): domain Eukaryota; kingdom Metazoa; phylum Echinodermata; class Ophiuroidea; order Amphilepidida; family Ophiodermatidae; genus Ophioderma; species Ophioderma brevispina. Next base: position 66,695 of record JAMKCH010002406.1, read on the forward strand.
GGCGCTCAAGTGGTGTTAAGATCCTGACATTACTCTGGGTGAAACCCCATGAGCCACTGTCACTCCCACTTCCCTAAAGCATCTAAGTCCTGTTGTACCTGGACGGCATCACTCTGGTGTTGATGACCGATGCACGACACTGTCATCTGCGAACAGTTTGACTTGAGAGTCGACAGAAATGCAGTCAGGCAGTCATTAATCAATATAATGCAAGCCAAGAAAAGAAGTCCGAGGACTATTCCCTGGGGGACTTCAGATGACACAAGAAACTAGTCTGATCTTCTTCTTCTTGCGTATGAGGCAGCAGCTAAATGTGTTGAATTTGGTGGAGCCAGCTCACTGTTGATTGGTTTTGGTTTGAAGGGTCTTTTCCACAGGTGGACGAAAGGTAGGGCACTCATCCAGACTGTGATCTGCAGTCTGTGACGGAGAGCCACATTGACAGGCTGGAGATGGTCGCAGCCCTTCGGCGCATATTGCTATTGAAACGACCGACTCCTGTTCAAGGTAACCCATTCCTTGCGTTGAAGATTGCTACCAGGTGGGAGTTCTGTCATAGGTGTGATAGTGAATTGGTCTGGTCTTGGGTATCTAGCCAGGCAGCGTTCCATGTCTGTAAGATGTTGAATGGGGAGCTGGAGAGTTTAGAGGCGTGTCGACATAAAGGTCGACGAAAGCGCAGTTTCTGTCTGCTGGGCTGGTGTGATTCTTTGACAGTATTATCCAGCAGGTACTTGTTGTCCAACATAGCCTTGCTAACCAGTTTTTGTGTGTTATGTTCTCTCCGAAGCACTGCAGATGGAGTAGGATAGCCAGTAATGGTTCTCATGGTCTCGTTGAGTACTGTGTCCATTTTTTTTTGTGTGAGAGCTATCGCACCATAATGGGGCAGCATATTCAGCAGCGCTGTAGACCAGAGCCAGGGCGCCGGTACGTGGAGTGGATGGACTAGCACCCCATGAAGATCCAGCAAGGCGGCACAGGAGGTTATTCCTCGCAGATACCTTTACACATACTGAGATGCTGCCGATAAGTAAGCTGCCGATCAAGCTTCACTCTCAGATAAGTTGGTATAGGATTGTATGGCAGAGGCGCTCCATTGAGGTTGATTTGTAGCTGGGCGATGAGCCTCTTTGGTGTTAAGATGAAAGGCAGTAGCGGTGGTCTTAGCTTCACTCAGCTTGAGTCTCCAGGTCTTGTGATATGCTGCAAGTAGGACCACATCTGCAGTAAGTGTACTTTCTACTGCGGTCCAGTTTCCGTCCGAGTGAAGGGCAAGATCGTCGGCGTAGCCTTATTGTCTAGATGTTGTTTGAGACAGGTCACTGATATACAAGTTGAACAGCATGGGAGCCAATACTGATCCTTGTGGAACTCCGTTCCTTAGACGATCATCAGACGGCGCAGCCGGCTGCTCTGCTCATCACTGGTCTTAAGAACAAAGCTTCGGTTTGAAAGCATGTTACATGTGCATTGTACAGGATGGTCCTGAAAAGTTTAAGTGTCAAGCCCTGGTGCCCCACACGGTGTCATATGCGGCAGTAAGGTCCACCAAGCTGACGCCTGCCTTACGACGCTTCTCAAAGCTCTCCTCAATATAATTTGTGAGTTTTACAAATTATAAGGACAGTGGCTCCGGCCACGGCGAAATCCTGCTCGTTCGTCAGCCAGATGGGATTCGACGACTGAATCCAGCCGGGCCATGATCAGCCTCTCAAGGAGTCTGAAGGAAAAACACAATAGGGTATTGAGTGGGAGTTCTTGCAGTTGTCAACGGCTGTTTGGTTTGCGGAGTGGGATGATGGTAGCCCTCCTCCAGATCGTGAGATAAGGGCCGGGTTGGTGAAAGAAACATGTGTAGAACTCCTGGAGCCATTCAAGACATCGTGGGCCACAGTGCATCAGGATATCCGCTGGTATATTATCAGGCCAATGGGCTTTTTAGTTGGCTGATAGAGAGGAGAGCTCATCTAGTGAGAAGGGTGTTGAAATTGACCCGTCCACGATAGGGGCTCAACGAAGCTTGGTGATCTCTTAACAGAGCGAGTTGGATCCTTATCAATATCCTTGAAACGACCATTGCGAGGATTTTGATGGTTTTGGAAACTCTGGCGGTGAGACGGTTTATGGTCTTCCAGGCTTTCCTGCTAGAATGAGTGAAATCAATTCCCTGTCTAAGCAAGTTTTGTCAGATCTGAAGCCATGGATGTCGCTTCTTCCCAGAGTTCCGAATTCAAGAATTCATTGTAAAGAGCATCACATTCCTCATCCCGGGATGGGATATAACTGCGACGACAGCCACGTCGGATGGTCTTCTGAATAAAGAGTTTACATAGTGCTGTGTAAGACTTGTCCAGGTTGGAGGATGGTAGGTGTCGAAGGTTGGGCATCTCTGAACGTGCCAGGTTCTCAAACTGGTCCCAGTCTGCCGTGCGGAAGTTCCACCCTTTTACTGGCTTTGTAGGTACAGGACTTACAAGGGTTTTTCATGAGCGATCAATGATGGTCTATGTTGAGAATTCGGAAAGCGATCGAGAAACAGTACGGTGAACAGAAATGGCAGCCATATTTACAAATGCAAGGTCAGAATTTGAGGTTGTGTTCCACCTTCCAGAGTAGAAACGTTGGTTGCTTGGGTCAATAAAAACGTTGTACACCAGATTTGGAAGCCCAGTCCTCTAGGGTTGATCCGTCCCAAGGTGGGTTTCCTGTAGCCCCAGGTAATGCTGTGACTGTTGATGTCACCAGCGTAGATGCAAGGTTGCACCATAAGTATAAAGAAACTGCTTGAAGCCGGAGTTCTGCAGTCATTACAATACTTTACCTAACCCTAGATGTAAAAAGAGGTTGTATTTGCCCGATTCCATGGCCTGTATAGAACAAAGCGGTTCTATTTTTAATTTCTGTGAGTCTTTGCAAAATACCCGTAACTAAGGTCTAAACGCGTTGCTAAGGAAAACAAACATTATTAAAATACGCTAATTAGCATTTTTTTTATTTTTCATGGTTGAAATTACTAAAATCTGCACAAAACAGACAATTTATTTTTCTTTAATGAAACTTTTTGATTAGGATCTTCTAACCCTTAATGTGGGGAAACTAAAAATATTTTTGATGCTGCCTGTACCTGAAAAACTCGAATTACAGTTTCTTGTCTAATCGGTTTTTGTTCCATTTTTGGTTGGGAAACAGTGCCTTAATTCAAAGCTTAATGCTTAGCTTATTTAGTTGAGTTAAAAAAGAGGAGGGTGACAAGCAAATCCAAACTGGCATAGCCTTCAATTCAGACAAGGCGTTCACTATGGCAATGTTACCAGGCTGGGAGAAAAGAAGCAGGGATGTATCCAGAACAGTGAAGACTGGACTGTTGTAAGGGATGAAGGCAACCGCTCCCTCATATTCCCGCAGAAATAGTCAGCACGTCACGGAGAATCAGATATCACCATCTATTCTCCTGAAAAGAAAGAAGGTGTTGGCATTGAACTGACAGCCGGGCTCTGAAGAGAATGACAGAAACAAACCACCGAATGAAGTGAAAATATGAAGAACCTTATCAAAGAAGAGCAAGAAACTGGATGGAACCTGAAATACTTTCCAGTGGAAAGGGGGCCAGAGAGTTCAACAACCAGACTCTGAGAACCTCCAGTGGATCAAACGACTACAAGCGCCAGAGGAGCACTCAAACAAGATAGGTTTCCTGGACAGTCATGAAGTTTACTTTCTCTTCGGAGTGTTCCACCTATGGTTTCCATTCTAAGGAATTATAAGGTTAAAGTATAGGGGAATTCTTGCTGGCACCTCGATCAAACTATTCCTAGTAGCTTCATAAACAAATATTGCATAGGCTTCACATAATTTATGTAGATGAAGAAAACAAATATCCACACAATGCCTGATGGAGAGGGTTCCCGGGACCATAGCGCTCAGCCCACCACCACCCGTCCCAAGTCGGGGCAGCGCAGTGTGCTGGAAAGAATGGATTGCACCATTACTGTACACGTCCTAAAAACGTTGATGCAGATCAAGCTAGGATGCGGACACACCCGGTGTGGCAGGATTAATAGTCTGGTGGATGTGCAAAAGCTAGGGAACTATAGTCACCGGACTATGATTTATAGGACTGTTAGTACTTCAAATGGGAATGAAAGTCCGTGGTGGACTATCAGTCCTAAGGAATTAATGTCCAAGTCTGACGTGGACTATCGACCCTAAGGAATTAGTGTTCATCTCCAAAGGTACACGGACTATCATTCCTTAGGAATTAAAGCAATAATGGCACATATTTTGAAGAGCGCCCCCAATTTTCAAAATTTTATATTTTGGCACAGTTACGTTGGTGATTGTCTAGGAAACTATACCTGCGGACGAGAATGCTAAAAAATGCGTATTTATCATAAAATAAGCGATTTTGTAATAAGAATTTGGATCTCAGATTGGACTCAACGGCAGAGCTGGAAATGCTACGTTTATGTCCGTCCATGATAGTGCCACCTCGAGAAAATAACCTCTAACTTGATTTGCCTGAACCAATAAAACAACTAATGGATGAGTGTAAACACGTACATGGCGCTATTTCCCGGCTATTTCACATTGGAAGGCCGTTTCCAGCAGCCGTTGAATTATTATCGGGAAAACCGATAATAACTATTTTAATTACAAAATTCCTTCGTTTGTGAGACAGACATTTCGAGCTTAACCATTCTCAGGTATGGTTTACTTGCCAGTTACCAATGCAACCGTGTAAAAATCTCATATTTTTAAAGAATGTGGCGCTCTTCAAAAAAATGTGCTAATATTGCTTTCAGTCCTAAGCAATTATTGTCCAAATCCGACGTTGACCGTAATGGACCGGCAGCCAAGAAGGTTTTGATCAAAGGAACGAGATACCAATAGCTGAATATGGGAAAATTCCGAGAAAAATATAACTTTTGCAAATACGAATGACTGCCGAAGATCCGCTGTTGCATGTGGTCCCAGGATAGGGGTAAAGTTACTATGAGGGTCAAATGTTTCAACTGCTCTAAATCTATTGAAATATTACTCAAATTATTCCAGGAGTAAAAAGTCAATTTAAGTCACGTGCGTGCGCTGCTTTCTTTCCAAGATATTTGGGGAAATAGGCTAAAGGTCATTTGTTTATTCAAGAAAAGGCCAACGTTTGCAATACATAGATTTAATTCTTTTTTAAAAATATCAACAATTCATTTGACATCAAAATATTTGCAAGAATTGTTTTGAGCATCCAAAATGGCCTTAGAATCCACTCGTTTAATTAGAGATTTAATGGGGAATTTTGGCAATTTTAGACATAACTTCAAAAGGCAGTGTTCTTCTCAACCTATTTTGTCAGACACTCACACACAGATGTTTTTGTTATTTCTTGATTAAGCATGATGAATGCTGCGCTTTTTGTTTTTTTTTCGGCATTCATCGGATACTTCTTGGTTGCTAAGTTAAGGAAAATCTCCTCCGGATAATTTATTTCCATCTTTCTCCTGCTGGTCGACGCTTCCACCACGATGATAGAATCTTATTTATACCAATCTTATATATTTTTCCGGTTTGATATTTATGTAAAATTCCGCAGATTCCATAACCATGATAGCACCACAAACCTTGTCAACTTTTGTCTTCTAATTAACATTTTTCTTCTAATTTTTAAGTCTTCTAATGATATGAAGTATAGATGGTTTCAATATCGAATTAATCAAAGTATAATAGGAACAAATGTTCTTTTACTTAAATTTAACTTTAGGGAAGATGACTTATGTACATTTTGTAAGGTCAACTCAGAAACAATTAAGCATCTTTTTGTAGATTGCCAAGTTCAAAAACATTTTAAACAAGAGATTAAATATTATTATAATGTTTTAAAATACCAAGCAATATGTAATATGCAATTAAATAAGTTTCTGAAAAAATGGTGTCTATGGCAAAAACCTTGCAATGGGTAATGGGTTCAAGGGAAAGATTTATTAGTTGAAATTACTCTTTTGAGTTTAATAATGATCTCATAAGCTGCTGTTCTTTTTCTCATTTCATTAAGTGTCCGTTTAAATATGTTACGAATTTTTTTCCTTGTATGTCCTTATTTTTTTTTTTTTTTTTTTTGTATGTCCTTATTTATTGTGTAAGAGCTTAAGTTTGTCATGATAATGTAAAGGTCACTAGATAAGTGGCGTTCTTTGTCTGTTATCTTCTAAAATCCGGTTAGAGTTACCATTCCTTCGGATCCCTGTCCCTAGGAACCACGGTCCCCCGGACTATATCTCCAGGTGGACTATATCTCCTTTCACACCCGCCGTGGTTTTCAATCTCAGCGCTTGGAACGTGACTGTTTCCACGCTTGGTCACGCTTAGTCACGGTAAACGACTTTCAGCTTCAATTTAATATTCATTACAGGGTAACGGATCAATGGACCCATAAAATTCAACCTAATTCCGTCGTAAATGTCGGTGCATTATAATTTTCTACACCAACCTTTGCTTATGCACGCGTGAGATTCTGCCTAATATTATCCAGAACCATAAGCAGTTAAATTATCTATTCACAATTTTCTACTTCAATCGCCAACTATGATGTTTTCATTGCAATCTTTAACACTTAACTGCATAAGGGGTTTGCACTTCCGTTAGTGCATAAGGGGGCTCCTAGGGACCCATTCATTATATAACCACTTTCCCAAAGGAATTTTTAGATGAAATCCACCACATGTTAGAAGGATCCAAAGACATCAACAATTAAGAAATAAAAACTGAATAAAATTGTTCAGTAAGAAAATTAGGGGCAAAACATTGATTTTAATTTTGCGTCAAAATGTGCGAAAAAGACACTAATTCGTTTCTGCATTTTCTACGGCACTGATTCGCCTAGACTTTTGCTGATTGCTCTAATTGGTGAAGGATGAACTATATTTGACATATTAAGCACAAATAGAAATGTCTCGTGCCATTTTATATTTTTTAGGTTTACTTGTATAATTTACCATAGGTTCCTACAGTAAACCGCTATGCGATGTATATAAAATATTATGACACTAATGGCCTACTATACTTTCCAAGAATTTTTTGATTAATGATTTACTTTGTTTATGTCACTAGGTGTATGCATTATGAAAATAAGAATCACAGTAACTCTATTGAGATTTTTAATTTTTGTCATGAGCACTTCCGTTAGTGCATAAGGGGGCTCCTAGGGACCCATGCTAATTAACGCAAAAACGACGCGATGGATTTGAATTTTTTTTGCACCAGCGCAAACGCAACTAAAAGTAAGACAAATTACAAAAAATATAAACCAAATATATTGCAGCGTTAAAAATCGCCGGCCGAAAAACCCAAAATGGGTCCCTAGGAATCCCCCCCCCCCTTAAGTTAAGTGTTAACTCCAAGATTAAAGGCTGACTCAGAGATTTCGAAATATAATTTTTTTTGTATAGTATTTAAACTAGTCATCTAGAACTGAAGATAGTCACCTAAAATGCTTAATTCCAAAGTAAGAGATGAATCAGATTTTTCCGTTTTCGTGTGCAGTAAACATTTAGCACAGTATAAGCCAGAAGAGACCCCGGTATACAAAAATTCCGGATCCGGAATTTTAGAACAAAGTTTTGATTTCTATATGAAGGACTTCGATTTGAGCTTAGTTTTTCACACAGTGATTAGTATGTGGACAAGCATTATGTATATGCAAAAAACACGATTTGTTTTGATGAGTGCACCCTCATCGGGAAATCTCTGAGTCTACCTTTAAAGCATATTAGCACATTTTTTTGAAAGCGCCCAATTTCAAAAAAAATTGAGATTTTTACACGGTTGCATTGGTAACTGGCAATTAACTATACCTGTGAATGGTTAAGCTCGAAATGCCTGTGTGTCACAAACGAGTATTTTGAACCTTAGAATAATTATGATCGGGGAGATCGATAAAGATTCAACGGCTGCTGGAAACACTGCAACTCCGTATTGCTGTAATTCTTTTGACATTTTTGGTGAATTGCTATAATGAATGAGGCTTGGCCGCCACCGCCTGATTATTGCTTTAAATAATTGAAATAAAACACAACACACACACACACACACGCACGCACACTCAGTTGTTCCTTTAGCTTATACCTGAAGAAAAATACAACTATTACAACGATATATCACGCGAGACAATAATCTAAAAAAAATGTAAGGGGGAACAAACTGAAATTCAATTATTCCAAGAAGATAAGGCTGTATTGTTCAGGTCATTGCTTTTTCCATTAATTCCGCTATTCAGTTCTATCCTTTGTCAACTGGTTAGCAAATGGGAGGTTATTCTTCGGCAGATAGAAGAAACGGCTCTATAAAATCCAGATACAATACATCACCAGTGTCTATCGACAAGCCTGAAAGAATCTCATTGTATTGTGTAGGTAATATAGTCCGCCTAGATGTTACTGGCTGAATCCGCCATTCACACCTGTACGCAATTTTTGTATGTTTGCTGGGTTACAGGCCGGTCAGTGATTTTTGCTAAATCAGAAAATTGAAAAAAAAAATGATTAGATAACTGTCTTGCGCCGCAAGCTTTTGTCAAAGGTTTCTTGGCAATTCACCTTCACCGGGGTAGGGTCCAACAGTCGATTGGGGGGGGGGGGGGGGGGGCCGCGAAAATGGCCAGGTACTTTAAATGAAGTACGGATTATGGGTCTTTCCTAAAGTTCTATGTTAATAAAAAACTAGGTCATTTGCCATCATTTGCCACCGAAAACCCGCTAAAATCCGATATTCCCACCTTTTTCTGTCTGTAAACACATTTACACGTTCCTACTCGCGTACTTCATGACGTCCTTTTGCACCATACAAATATGTTGGTACTTATTTTGTATAAATAGGATGACCATCGCTTTCTGCGATACAACATCATAAGCATCGGGGGCTTTATTACAAAATTTGTCGACTCCGATGGGATGGTAACACCCCCCCCCCCCACACAACACACACACACCTTGGTAAGAAGTGTTACAAACTGCTGTAGCAGAGACTATATTGGAAGAGTCAGTGGCGTAACGGGCCGGCCCGCTCTGAGGGGGCAATTTTTCCCGTTCTTGGGAAATTTTCCCTCTTAGGGGGGGTCAAAATGCCAATTTTTTTCCCCGGGCAGCAGGGCTTAAAACGGCTGATTTAGCATGATTTTTGCATTTTTTTCCCGGCCAAATCGTCAGGAGGGTGGCACCCACTGCCCTCCCCCTGCCCCCCCCCGCCTTGTTACGCTACTGGGAAGAGTGTGTGTTGCTTCCTGATAGAAAAAAATTGTGAATTTTAGCACAAAAGTACTTTAGGCATTGTAATCCATAACTGGATGGAACACCTCGCCAACCCCCCCCCCCCCCCCTGTAATGGAACCCCATCGTAGGTTTCACGGTTATAAGGGTCCAAAATGCCCCAATCATGTTGAAACATTGTTTGACAAGCGCTCACATGATACTCTTTCTCAGATTACACGGATCTAAAGGTAATGTTTACAACTATCCATGTTTTGTTTTTGGAGTTATGGGTAAAAACTGTAAAAATGGTGAAAACGTAAATTTTGGTGTAAATGGGTCAAAGTTAAAAATTGCTTTGGATTTAAGTAATATGTGGTAGAAATTGAAACTTTAAGATTAAGTTTGCGTTAAGGATAGTTTGCCTTATATGGTGTACATAGATTCCGTATCAAACAAAATAAATCAACAAGGTCAAAGGGCAATATCATCCAATAGCTACCAACAATGTTGACTTTATTCGCCATTTTGGTTTAATAACCAAACACGTAAGATAGTCAAAACTAATTCTACCATTTCATTCTCTGAGCTGACCCAACATTTTGAACCACGTTTTAATAAATATTGGAGGAACTTTTAATTTTTACCCTGTACAACCAAAATTTCTTTTCAACACCATTTTTTTTTTTTTTTTTTTTTTTTTTTTTTTTAATTCAAAAATTAAGACAAAGGTACTGTATACTGTGCCCTTTTTTTGAATCCTGTAACCAGACAACAACATACATGGTGTGCTTTTCACACAAGCTGAACATTTTAAGATGTTTATATCCCTGTGTAACCTTGAAATCCAGCTGGGGCCATTTAACGCGGTTTGGCAAGGTCTTCATAATTTTTTCTGATTAATCAAAAATGACATAATGTACACAAATCAAATTTTAACTCCAGATTTTGTTACACATCACATGAGATCTGTGCAATAAAGTCCCATATTGGTGACAAGAATATCAATTTCGATTCAAACATTGTTCTATTTTTGCTATACTTACGGTAAAATCCTATGTTAAATTGTATGATATTTGGAAGTCGAGATGTATCATAATGCCGTGCACTTCACCTCTGAACCCTGATCTTCAGGATACTCTAAAGTGTGTTCGTCAGTGGACTACACACTATCAAATCGGGTAGCGGAACTTCTTATGAAAGGGCCAGTAGTCTTCTCGTCTCCTGGCTTGTATGATTTTTCAGTAGGTCCAATTGGAATCTAGCCAAAGGAGTATCATCGTAATCGACTGCCTCACACCTGAATCCATACTCTATACTCCGTTATATTCAGGACTAAATGGGCCATCAAAATCCATTATTTCTAGGCACTGATCCATCCGGTGAGATTGTATTGGTTCATCCCTCGCCCTGTAATGTCTGGGAACCTCACCCTTATGAGAATCCCAAGCTTTTGATCAAATTCAGCAATTCTATCTGTAGATTATAAAGAAGCCAAACCAAGAAATAAAAAAGGAACGGGATTATTCTCAATAATGACCGTTGAAATGTCACCTTCTTAACTCTTGGCTTACATTCGAACAATGAAACTAGAAGTTTAATTGTGTGTTTGTATGTCTGTAGCATGTCTGTGCAGTATATCGAAATGTAGGTATATGCTCGTACCGTGTTTTCTACAGCAAGTCCCCAATATGCAATCCTCTTAGATGATGCTATAATTTCCAAATTATCCTTAAAATTATTATGGAACTCTGTATTATATTCGTAAGGGCTATCCCTTTCTCCACACGATGTTCGGATTTGTCCGATTTGATTCATTGGTTTCGGGAGCAATGGCTTTGATGGAAAATCAGGAAAAATAGATTTTTGCATGTCTGTAACAAGTTTAACTTATCATAACATGCCCTATACAAGTTGTAAGATCAAAAGCAACTTCATAAGGACAAAACTGATATTTTAGTAATTACCGTCCGTACGGACACTTACTACAATACGTAATTGAATGGCGATTCATACATATCAATTAACACTGCTGTTTACTGTCAATTTATTAGTTGAAAAATATATAAGAATTCCACAGACTTATTCTTCACTTTTAAGCTATTCTGCAAATTTGAAATATTTTGATTCTTTTGGGCTAAGATTTCTTTAACTCGTAGAGTTTGTTTTGTATCTCTTTTTTATTTAACGTTACCTAAGGCGGGATGACCGATTTAATAATATAAATGTTCATCTGGATAGAATGGCCTTCACCTCGAAAAACCCCATCTGTTAAAAGTTTTAGCGCCGAATTTCAAAAACCGTTTTGAAGTTGAGAAATAAAACATTGTGATTTGGTAATCCCCATGGAGTACGGTGTTTCGAAAGACCAGGACCTCGAAACACAGACCTCAGACCTCGAAACCAGACCGGACGTTCCAATTTCACTTCCGGCTCCGTTGTTTCGAGGCTGATGTTTCGAACACCCGGGGGGGGGGATGTCTCGAAACATCAGACCTCGCGAAAAAACAAGACCTCAGGGACCTCGAAACATCAGACCCGGAAGTAATTTCACTCCGGGTCTTAGGTTGTTGTTCGAGGTCTGATGTTTCGAAAACCCACCCGGGGGGATGTCTCGAAACACCAGGAACCTCGAAACAAAGACTTCAGACCTCGAAACTCAGACCGGAAAGTTCATTTCACTTCGGGTCTGAGGTCTGTTTATCGAGCTCTGATGTTTCGAAACACCCGGGGGGATGTCTCCGGGGCAAAATCGAAACACCCACACCCTCGAAACAACATACCTCAGACCTCGAAACATCACAGACCCGAAGTAATTTCCTTCTGGGTCTGAGGTCTGTTGTTCGAGGTCTTCAATGTTTCGAAACAGACACCCGGGGATGTTCGAAACACATACCTTCGAAACAATAGACCCAACCCTGAAGTGATTTTCTCCGAGCACATTTCACTCCTGGGGTCTGATTTTTGAAATTTTTGTGGCCGATAAATGAGTTTCCAGGTCAAGTGAACGTGATTTTGGTATGCTTGATCGATTAGAAGTAATTCTTATTACGATTGTTAGACGGCGCACCATTTGCTTCAAAGGGGGGTTGAAGTTTCTAAAAAAAAACTCCACCCACCATTAGAGCAAAAAAAAAGCTTTCCCCGCACCTTATAAAAACACATCCTTCAAGTTATAGGCCAAAAAAAAATCCAGTGAAAAAAAATATAAAAAATTAAAAAAAAAAAAAACTGCCTCCAAAGCAAACGAAAAAAAAAAACTTTCCCTCACCCAACTTCAACCCCCCCCCCCTTGAAGTTCTAATGGTGCGTCCCTTAGTTTACCGCGATCACTTTTAAAGGTGCATTCGTTATCAGCACCTTCTCTTTTTCATGATTCATCCCCAAAATATGATTTTGATTCTGATTGATTGCAATTTTTTTATTAGAGCTACGGCCAAATGGGCCACGTAAGATTAAGTATACATGGATTACTAAGGTTAGCGGTTCAGATGATATAAAAATCTCAAATTTTTAGGTAAGGCGGGGGGGGGGCGGGGGGGCGAGTCTGTGGATCCATATTCCCCCTTAAGTCCCAAGTATTAGCCCGAATATACCATTAGGAAACCTCCGGCCGTAATCTTAAATCTTATACTTGCAGGCCTAAAATTTACAATGCGAGGTGCATCCAGCAGTGTAAGCGTATACTCTTGCCTGTACCATTGTCCGGAAATACGCAGAACGTTCCCGGGCAAAACGTGGTCGCCGAAGTTGTATCCCATTACTGAATTTTAATAATGATAATGGGCGATCTTCTAAGCGATTTTTTTTTAAGACAAAAATGCAGGCAAATCACGAACGCAATGAAACATGAATTCTGATCCGGTTGGAAAACAGCCAATATTATTAATCACGAATTTTGTGGTCTCTGAGGGATGTTGGTTTCGAGGTCTGATGTTTCAAAACAACCGGGGGATGTCTCGAAACACCAGACCTCGAAACACTAGACCCGGAAGTGAATTCACTTCGGGTCTGGTGTTTCGAGGTCGGAGGTCTGTTTTTCGAGGTCTATGTTTCGAGACTACCCCAGGTGTTGCGAAAAACCAGACTCGAAAAACACCAGAC